>SJXQ01009727.1:37353-136771 GCA_006408695.1 Aepyceros melampus
CATAGTACTTCTATTTAGCAGAAGCTGGGACCCTATGTTGACCTAACACTGAGCGTTTCAAGTAAACTGCCAGAAGCCCCATCAAATTGCTGAGAGTAATTTAGGGTATGAAATGTGTTAAATTATTCAAAGGGCTGAATAAGCATAAACAGTCAGTACTGCAGGAGAGATACGCACACCCGGCGATGCCGATCTGACATTTAATACATCATATTAGCACTCCTGTTAGTGTAAAGCACCCCCTCCCAGCACACAGCCCCACACATTCAAACTACCAGACACAGAGGCAGCACCCTCCTCCATCAAGATTTCTGCCAACTATCTCCATTTTCGATAATTTGCCCCAATCTCCACAGAGACCTGTATCTATCCTGTAGCAAGTTCTGTTTATAATTCAGTCCCCCAAAAGTCAAGAAACATTCATGTTGAATAACACAGGACATGGTTATCGCTCTCCTTTGCAAGCCAATACGTCATCCAGCACCAAAACTGGAGGGAACTGTTCAAAGTTAAGAAGACTACATTCTGAGGCCCTCCTTACTCAGAGGTGGCCAGGTGACTGCGTCTAGCTGAAAGATTGTGATTGGAAGTTTCCACTGCAAGGCATCTGCTTGAAAGAAGTAAGTAAATATTAGAATCTCTTGATGTCCTCATTCCCCTTCTTCCAGCAGGAGGCACGGGGCTCCCCACAGCATCTTAGAGCCAGGTGGAAGGAGTCTGGTTTCCTGAATCAGCTGGTGGCCAAAAGCTGCCTCTTAACTTGCAATATGGGGCTTCCCTGGTGGCTCGTGGTAAAGAACCCACATGTAGGAGACGAGGGTTTGATCCCTGGGTCATGAAGATCCCCTGGAGAAGGAAATGGCAACCCGCCCCAGTATTCTTGCCTGGGAAACCTCATGGACAGAGGAGCCTGGCAAAAGGAATCCATGAGGTCGCAAGAGTTAGACAGTCTGGCTACTGCACCACCACCACCAAATGGGAATACAGAAGGAATAAGAAATAATCTTTACTTTGTTAAGTCACTGCAATATGAGGTTTGATTTGTCATTTTGTTGTTTTTTTTTTAATTGAAGTATATTTCCAGCATTTCAGATATACAGCAAAATGATTCAGACACACACACACACACACACACACACACACGTATGTATTACTCAGGTGGCCCTAGTAGTTAATAATCTGCCTGCAGTGCAGGAGATGCGTGAGATGTAGATTTGATCCCTGGGTCAGGAAAATCCTCTGGAAGAGGAAACAACAAACCCACTCCAGTATTCTTGCCTGGGAACTCCCATGGACAGAGAAGCCTGGAGGGCTACAGTCCATGGAGTATCAAAGAGTCGGACACAACTGAGCGTGCAGAGCATGCATGTCAGCCGAAAAGTTTCATTAGGGTTTTTCTGTAACACCTTATATATCTGTGTGTGTATATGTATCTGTTGCATGCTAAGTCACTCCAGTCGTGTCCAGCTCTTTGCAGCTCTATGGGCTGGGGCCCTCCTGGCTCCTCTGTCTATGAGATTCTCCAAGCAAGAACACTAGAGTGGGTCGCCATGCCCTTCTCCAAGGGATCTCCCCAACCCAGGGATCAAACCTGCATCTCTTCCAGCTCACGCGTTGGCAGGCAGATTCTTTGCCACTAGTCCCACCTAGGAAATCCCATGTGTACGTATATGTGTACATATATACACATACATATGTGCACACATTATTTTTTTCAGATTCTTCATTCTATTCGGACACAACTGAGCGTGCAGAGCATGCATGTCAGCCGAAAAGTTTCATTAGGGTTTTTCTGTAACACCTTATATATCTGTGTGTGTATATGTATCTGTTGCATGCTAAGTCACTCCAGTCGTGTCCAGCTCTTTGCAGCTCTATGGGCTGGGGCCCTCCTGGCTCCTCTGTCTATGAGATTCTCCAAGCAAGAACACTAGAGTGGGTCGCCATGCCCTTCTCCAAGGGATCTCCCCAACCCAGGGATCAAACCTGCATCTCTTCCAGCTCACGCGTTGGCAGGCAGATCCTTTGCCACTAGTCCCACCTAGGAAATCCCATGTGTACGTATATGTGTACATATATACACATACATATGTGCACACATTATTTTTTTCAGATTCTTCATTCTAGGTTATTACAGATCTGAACATAGCTCCCTGTTTTATACATTATGTCCTTGTGGTTTATTTATTTTATATTTAATAGTTGTCTCTGTTAAGCTCAAATTCCCAGTATATTCCTTGCTCCTTCCTCCAAGGTTTTTATTTTTAAAGCTGTTTTTTTTTTAAACCTTAACTAGAACTTTAGGTCATTTATTTATTTATTGTAACCAGTTGATACAATCCTCTCCTTTCTCCCAGTCTACCTATCTGAATACTTCTGTCTTCACCCTGGTGACCTGCCCCAAAAGCAACACGGGTTAAGATGGTTTCCAAAAGTAAGCTAAGAAAATGTCATTTTGACAGTGGCAGGTCCTTCTCTCTCAAGGGCAGCATCTTGTGAAATGTGTAATGTTATCCTTCCTGACCTGCTGAAGATAAGAAGATCCAAGAAGTGAAGCAACTCATCCAAGTTCTCATTGTCAGTGGGAAGGCATATAGGAGAACTGGTTGGCCAATGAACATGTAAAAGCCTCATTGACAATTAGGGAAGTGGAAGCAAAAATCCCCAGATATACCTTTACACCAGCCAAAAGAGCAAAAACGAAAAATCAGACAGATGTTCATAAGGATGGTGTAGAATGGCAATGTACGAATTGGAGCAACTGATTAACAACAATTGGGCATCAAAATAAAAAGTGGAGCATGTAGACACGAACGATCCAGCAGTTCTCTGACTGGACAGATTATCTAGAGAAATTCTTGTACATTTGCATTATGAAACAGGCACCAGAAATCTTTATAGCGACATTGTTTCTCCTCTCAAAACAGTGAAAGCAACACAAATGTCCATCAACAGTAGAAATGGATGAGCAAAATAGGGCACCCACACGATAGAAAGTAAACAGCAGCAAAATGAATGAACTTCAGTTCTGTGCATCAACATGAACGTGTCTCTAACAGAGAAAGCTGAGTGAAATAAGGAAGTCATAATGGAATGCACTCAGTATTATTCCAGTGGTATAAAATTTTAAAGCAGGCCAAGTAAACAATTATAATGCTTAGAAATTCAGTCACAGATGGTTAAACTGTTTAAAATAAAGCAAGAGAAAATAATAATTGTGCCTCTTCACACCTCTGTTTGGATGAGTGTTTGCCAGAGGATTTAACCTTTGATGATTAATCAATCTCAGTTTGATGCTGGGAAAGATTGAAGGCAAAAGGACAAGAGGGTGGCAGAGGATGAGATGATTGGATGCCATTACCAAGTCAATGGACATGAACTTGGGCAAACTCCAGGAGATGGTGAGGGACAGGGAGGCCTGGGATGCTGCGGTCCATGGGGTCGCAAAGTCCTCACGGACATGACTTCGCAACTCAACAACAGCCTCCCTTGCTTTTTTCAGCTCTCTCCCAAATGTCTCATCGGCTCCCAAATGTCGGCCACACCTCTCTGAATGCAACGATTTCTTCGTTATCTTCTTTAGCTATTTCTTCAAATAATGGACCTGGGTCTCTGAACTTCTTGAACCCCACTGCCATTTTTACACCATTATGCCTCCTAACGCCAGCTTGTAGTACCCTCCTCTCAAATCTGTGTCTTCTGACTCCAATGTTCCTGAGTCCTCTTTGTTACTTCCATGCTCCACCCTCCCAGTGACTCTTCAGTTCCCTGAAGGTGTCAGCTCCTGGCTCACACTTTCTCTGTCAACTCAGTCATCATTTTTGATGCCTTTAACGTGAACATACAACCTGGAGGCTTCCCAATTTTTAGACCTCCTCATCCCTAAAGACAGTCTCCTCTCATTCCAATTTAATCTTTCACTTCTATGCCATACCTTATCATCATCAGAACTGGCCCTACTTCAAAAATAAAGAATAAAAATGCACATCCTTCTCCAATCATATCCTCAAGTCTATCTGCTCAAAAACACTCATAAAATCAGGTTTTTAACCACAGTGAGATGTCTTCACTATTGATCTCATCACTCTCTCACTGTGTATCAACACCTTCTGTTTTAAACTTCTTTCTAAAAGATTTGTATGAAGATTTCTTTTAATGGGGTATAAAATCAAAATACAATAAATCATGATTACTTGGTGGCTGAGACAGTAAAGAATCTGCCAACAATGCGAGAGACCTGGGGTTGACCCTGGGTTGGGAAGATCCCCTGGAGAAGGGAATGGCTACCCACTCCAGTGTTCTGGCCTGGAGAATTCCACTGACAGAGGAGCCTGGCGGGCTACAGTCCATGGGACGGCAAAGAGTTGGACATGACTAAGCGACTTTCACTTTTTTTTCAATTGAAATATATAATTTGATAAATTGCAAGTAAGGTTGCAATGAACAATCGCATATAAGTCCTAGAACATGAATGACTGGATCACACCATAGACATATGTTTAACCTTTCAAGAAACTGACAAACTTTTTTACAACAAAGTGGTACTATGGTACATTGTTACATTCCCATTCAGTTCAATTCAGTCGCTCAGTCGTGTCTGACTCTGCGATCCCATGGATCGCAGCACGCCAGGACTCCCTGTCCATCACCAACTCCCGGAGTTCACTCAGACTCACGTCCATCGAGTCCGTGATGCCATCCAGCCATCTCATCCTTGGTTGTCCCCTTCTCCTCCTGCCCCCAATCCCTCCCAGCATCAGAGTCTTTTCCAATGAGTCAACTCTTCGTATGAGGTGGCCAAAGTACTGGAGCTTCAGCTTTAGCATCATTCCTTCCAAAGAAATCCCAGGGTTGATCTTCTTCAGAATGGACTGGTTGGATCTCCTTGCATTCCAAGGGACTCTCAAGAGGTGGAGATTGAAGATGTGGTTCTCATATGCTCCCCTCCTTTGTCTACACATTCTGTAGACATTCTTTGCAATTAAATTTTCAATTGAAAAAAAAAAAGTCTTCTCCAACACTACAGTTCAAAAGCATCAATTCTTTGGCGCTCAGCTTTCTTCACAGTCCAACTCTCACATCCATACATGACCACAGGAAAAACCATAGCCTTGACTAGATGGACCTTTTTTGGCAAAGTAATGTCTCTGCTTTTGAATATGCTATCTAGGTTGGTCATAACTTTCCTTCCAAGGAGTAAGCGTCTTTTAATTTCATGGCTGCAGTCACCATCTGCAGTGATTTTGGAGCCCAAAAAGATAAAGTTTGACACTGTTTACACCGTTTCCCCATCTGTTTCCCATGAAGTGATGGGACCAGATGCCATGATCTTTGTTTTCTGAATGTTGAGCTTTAAGCCAACTTTTTCACTCTCCTCTTTCACTTTCATCAAGAGGCTTTTTATTTCCTCTTCACTTTTCTCCAACACTACAGTTCAAAAGCATCAATTCTTTGGCGCTCAGCTTTCTTCACAGTCCAACTCTCACATCCATACATGACCACAGGAAAAACCATAGCCTTGACTAGATGGACCTTTTTTGGCAAAGTAATGTCTCTGCTTTTGAATATGCTATCTAGGTTGGTCATAACTTTCCTTCCAAGGAGTAAGCGTCTTTTAATTTCATGGCTGCAGTCACCATCTGCAGTGATTTTGGAGCCCAAAAAGATAAAGTTTGACACTGTTTACACCGTTTCCCCACTGTTTCCCATGAAGTGATGGGACCAGATGCCATGATCTTTGTTTTCTGAATGTTGAGCTTTAAGCCAACTTTTTCACTCTCCTCTTTCACTTTCATCAAGAGGCTTTTTATTTCCTCTTCACTTTCTGCCATTACCAGTGTACAAGAGTTCCAATTTCACCATATCTTCCCCAAGATTTGGAATGGCCATTTGTTGTTATCGTTTAGCCATTCTACTAGGTGTGTAGGGTACTCACCCCTTTCCTCTTGTCTTCGTATCCAGCTGAGATTCCATAGCTCTTTATTACATTATTCCTTTTCAGTTCAGTTCAGTCATGTCTGACTCTTTACGACCCCATGAACCTCAGCACGCTAGGCCTCCCTGTCCATCACCAACTCCTGGAGTCCACCCAAAACCATGTCCATTGAGTCAGTGATGCCATCCAACCATCTCATCCTCTGTCATCCCCTTCTCCTCCTGCCCTCAATTGTTTCCAGTATCAGAGTCTTTTCAGATGAGTCAGCTCTTCACATCAGGTGGCCAATGTATTGGAGTTTCAGCTTCAGCCTCAGTCCTTCCAATGAGCACCCAGGACTGATCTCATTTAGGATGGATTGGTTGGATCTCCATGCAGTCCAAGGGACTCTTAAGAGTCTTTGCCAACACCACAGTTCAAAAGCATCAATTCTTCGGCACTCAGCTTTCTTTATAGTTCAGCTCTCACATCCATACGTGACTACTGGAAAAACCATAGCCTTGACTAGACAGACCTTTGTTGGCAAAGTAATTTCTCTGCTTTTTAATATGTTGTCTAGGTTGGTCATAACTTTTCTTCCAAGGAGTAAGCATCTTCTAATTCCACGGCTGCAATCACCATCTGCAGTGATTTTGGAGCCCAGAAAAATAAATCAGCCACTGTTTCCACTCTTTCCCCATCTATTTGCCATGAGGTGATGGGACCAGATACCATGATCTTCGTTTTCTGAATGTTGAGCTTTAAGCCAACTGTTTCACTATCCTTTTTCACTTTCATCAAGAGGCTTTTAGTTCTTCTTCACTTTCTGCCATAGGGTGGTGTCATCTGCCTATCTGCGGTTATTGATATTTCTCCTGGCAATCTTGATTCCAGCTTGTGTGCTTCCTCCAGCCCAGACTTTCTCATGATATACTCTGCATAGAAGTTAAATAAGCAGGGTGACAATATACAGCCTTGACCTACTCCTTTTCCTATTTGGAACCAGTCTGTTGTTCCGTGTCCAGTTCTAACCAGTCTGTTGCTTCCTGACCTGCATACAGGTTTCTCAAGAGGCAGGTCAGGTGGTCTGGGATTCCCATCTCTTGAAGAATTTTCCACAGTTTGTTGTGATCCATATAGTCAAAGACTTTGGCATAGTCAATAAAGCAGAAATAGATGTTTTCCTGGAGCACTCTCTTGCTTTTTTGATAATCCAGCGAATGTTGGCAATATGATCTCTGATTCCTCTGCCTTTTCTAAAACCAGCTTGAACATCTGGAAGTTCATGGTTCACGTATTGCTGAAGCCTGCCTTGGAGAATTTTGAGCATTACTTTACTAGCATGTGAGATGAGTGCAATTGTGTGGTAGTTTGAGCTCTCAAAATCCCTTGCCCTTTTCTCCCCTTGTTGCACTCACACAAAAAGAACTACAGTATCTGTTATATACTTATTTGCTTTATTTGTTCCTATATCATTGCACCCGAGTGTATTTATATAGAAATCACTCTGAAAGGCAAAGAGTTGCCTTTGTAAGTGGATGAGCTCTGACCTTAAAATGTGGTGATGTACGCTGCCTGGTATCTCCTTCATGGGTCTCTATTCCAGAGACTTTTCCATTTCCCGTAATTACATCACACCTCTACCTTACCAAGAGATCTAATTTTTCCCACCCCAGTTCACCTTATCTTCCACTGATGATCCTGTACCTTCTCATCGTGTGAACGAAATCCATCAGTGGATATTCTCACATATCTCCAGCACAAGTCCACACAGGCCTGTGGCCACCTTCCCTTCCTCCCTGCTGAATTCTGAAAGTTCTCCGATCACTGGTCTCTGAAGAGCGTATCCTGAGGACTTCCCTAGTGGTCTAGTGGCTAAGGCGCCATGCTCCCAATGCCTGAGTTCAATCCTTGGTCAGGGAGCTAGATCCTGCCTGCCACATGCCATCAAAATCCTACCTGCCACAATTAAAACCTGGTGCAGCCAAATAAATACTTTTTAAAAAAGAACAGATATTGCAGTTATGCTCTGTCTCTCCCCCATACTCTACCCCCTCCTCCTTTAGTTCAGCTTTCTCATTAGTTCACATATTCTAGCATCTCTCATTCCTTAAAAATGTCTCCCAGAATCTCCACAAGCTACTGTCTCATTCTTGTCACAAGAAACTTCTTGCAACTATCCCCAGAAACTGTCCTCTATTTCTCTCATTTTATCCATGATTTACCCCATTGTTATGTCTTCCAATCATCAATCCACTGAATTTTCTCCTATTAGCATCACTAATGATCCCCAGGTCACGAAAATCAATAGACCCTCTTCTGTCTTCCCCCTCACTGAAACTGAGAGATATTTAAAAAGTTGACTGCTCTGTCCTTCTTGAAACACTGCCCTCCTGTGACTTCTGCGTCCAGAACAAAAAGACATCAACTCTGCTCACTACCAAAGATGACTGTAGAAATAATTCAGGGTCATGTAAGTCGAGGTCAATACCAGCATATCTGTTATGCCTGGAACTGGTCTGAAATGTTTTACAAGTATATTCATTCTAGCAAATCTCATGAAAACCAATGCAAATGAAAGTAGGAAAGTGTATAAACAAAGTGTTAGGCCAAAAAGTTAACTAAGCAGAAATACTTCAGTATCTAAGGTTAGAGGTTCAAAAAGTGTCAATAAACTACATATTTGTAATATAATAAATTATAACTTAATTATATTATTTGTTTATATAATATTATAAAATTATTTAAAATTAATGTTTAGTGCAAAATAATCAGAGTGA
This sequence comes from Aepyceros melampus, assembly GCA_006408695.1. Taxonomy (NCBI): domain Eukaryota; kingdom Metazoa; phylum Chordata; class Mammalia; order Artiodactyla; family Bovidae; genus Aepyceros; species Aepyceros melampus. Next base: position 46,048 of record SJXQ01009727.1, read on the forward strand.
ATCAAGTTGATGCATTGAAATTCTATGATCTTTACATGCCACATAGCTAGTTAATATTTAAATGTATTATAAATATTTTGTAAATTATTAAAACATTGAATTTTATAGGAAAACATAGTCTAAGTCATGGGATATCATTTCAGTGAAGAAGCTAGATAATGAAATTTTTGAGCCACCAAGCATTATAGTAATGAGCTAATATCAAGGATAAGCAAGTTAATCATGGAGAACATGTAAGCCAGAAAGAGTACTGGAATGCAAGGGATACAGTGAGAACGTGTGAGACCAGAGAGGAGCAAGGCAGTGAGGGGCAAAGGCGGGGTGCGGATGGATGCGTCTCTGCCGCTGTTACAGAGCGACAGAAAGAAGTTGCAAAGAGAAGACTGCAAAAGCAAGGCAGTAAGGGGAGAAAAGGGGAAAGAGAATCATACATTTTAACTAGTATAAAGATTAACCCTGTTGAGTTTAAGTTGGATTTTTGTCAACATGCATTAAGTACTTTGGAACTTGTTAATAATATTTAAGTCACCAGGAAACATTTCCTTTCTAGTCAGTTGGACTAGAATTCAGAAGTCAACTGATAAGCTTTCACTTTTTTGGCCTAACCTTTTTTTTTTTTTTTTTGCATGCTAAGGGCTGGGCACTATGTTTGCTTGTTTTCATCAAATCAACATCATAAAAATGATACAATATGTACAAAAATTTTGAGTTTTGATACAATATGCATAAAAATTTTTGATATAATACATATAAAAATTTTATTTCCTTTTCTCTTCACAAAGCCAATTTTTGAAGATAAGCCCTTGAAAGTGAAAAGTGAAAGTGAGTCACTCAGTCGTGTCTGACTCTTTGGGACCCCATGAGCTATACAGTCCATGGAATTCTCCAGGCCAGAATACTGGAGTGGGTAGCCATTCCCTTCTCCAGGGGATCTTACCAACCCTTATTTAATGCTATTAAAGGATATCCCAAAGAATATTCTTTATGTGCCTTTAATAACCATTATATAAAGTGATATTGGGGCTTCCCTGGTGGCTCAAACAGTAAAAAAAAATATTGTCTGCAATGCAGGAGACCTGGGTTTGATCCTTGGTCGGGAAGATCCCCTGGAAAAGGGATGGCAACCTACTCCAGTATTCTTGCCTGGAGAATCCCCATGGACACAGGAGCCTGGAGGGCTACAGTCCAGGGGGTTGCAAAGAGGCAGACATGACTAGGTGGCTAACACTTTCACTTTCACGGTGATATTATCTAAACATGGAGATAGGAAATATCCCTTAATCATTGTTGAGCAAAAGTTTTGATAAAAGGACTGAATAGATTTGTTTTAGGAATTGAAGGTCAAATAGTGATGGTAAGCAGGGCACGGTGGGGGATGGAGTGCAAAGAGCAGGATGAATGAAAGAGCCAGCCGTGGTTAGAGGACCAGTCCACTGTTGAAGGTTTCTTCTTTTTTTTTTTAGTATAGTTGACTTACAATGCTGTGTTAATTTCTGCTGTTCAGCTGAGTAATTCAATTTTACATATCTTACATTCTTTTCGTATTCTTTCTCATTGTGATTGGTCTCAGGATATTGAATATAGTTCTCTGTGCTATATGGTAGGACTTTGTTTATCCATTCTAAGGATAATAGTTTGCATCTGCTAATACCAAACTCTGAATCCATTTGTTCCCCATCCCCCCTCGCTCTTGGCAACCACAAGTCTATTTTCTATGTCTGTGAATCTATTTCATAGGTAAGTTCATTTGCGTCATAATTTAGATTCTACTCATCAGTTCAGTTCAGTTGCTCAGCTGTGTCCGACTCTTTGCGACCCCATGAGTCGCAGCACGCCAGGCCTCCCTGTCCATCACCAACTCCCGGAGTTCATTCAGACTCACATCCATCGAGTCCGTGATGCCATCCAGCCATCTCATCCTCGGTTGTCCCCTTCTCCTCCTGCCCCCAATCCCTCCCAGCATCAGGGTCTTTTCCAATGAGTCAACTCTGCGCATGAGGTGGCCAAAGGACTGGAGCTTCAGCTTTAGCATCATTCCTTCCAAAGAAATCCCAGGGCTGATCTCCTTCAGAATGGGATTTTTCTGACTTATTTCACTTATTTCAGGATGACCACTCTAGGTCCATCCACATTACTGCAAATGGCATGATTTCATTTTTTTTAGTGGCGGAGTAGTATTCCCTTGTCTATACGTACCATATCTTCTTTATTCATTCACCTGCAGATGGACATTTAGCTTCTTTCTGTGTCTTGGTTGTTGTGAATAATGCTGCTACAAATATTGGGGTGTATGTACCTTTTTGAATGAGAGTTGTTTTTTCTCTTTTCCCGGATATATGCCCAGGAGTGGGATTGCTAGATCGTATAGCAACTCTACTTCTAGTTTTTTCAGGAACCTCCACACTTTTCTATAGAGGCTGCACCAGTTTACATTTCCATCACACTCTTGCAGGTTTCTATGTTGTTAACCTGTTGAAATGGTGGAAGGGCAGTTGGAGTAATGGACAGGAGCGCGCAGATCCTGGAAGATGAGAGATGACCATTGGAGCATGTTGAGCAAGGAAATGGCATGACAGGATGATCTGTACTTTAGAAAAATAGCTTTGGCAGCATGTGGAGGATCAGAAGCTGGAGAAGCTGAATGGTGAGGATTTTATCTGAGTCAGAAACCAAGGGATGAAAGCAGGGGTCAGAGTTGAAAGCCATGTTGACTGAATACATCAAAATCAATATATTTTGATAAACCTCAATTCCTGCCTTTCAGTTAGGAAAAGACTCCATTATCCTTATTCTTTAGAAAGAAAATACTCAGATCACCCTGTATGTTTGAAATCTAGTGGGAATAAGTGTCAGAGATCAAATGAGACTGTAGCTAGGCATAGATCTGTGATCCTCCTGCTCCCCATCTCTGCTTCCTCCATCACCTCCTGGGTTGGATATTTTTCTAATTTTGGAACAATCTCAGATTCTGCTAAGGCTGGGCGGGCAGGCAATTCTCTGTTGCTTGACTGGTCAATTAAAACAACAACTTCTAAAATCCATACAGTGAGTTCATAACACTGAAATAGAAGGAAAAACAGAAAAACACCCCAAGAGAAATGGTAGAAACTCCTATTACTGGACTTATTAAAAAGAGACAGACGAATCCTTTGCGCCATCCTGCAGGGACCAGGCCAGCACTAAAGGAGCAGGGCATCGGGGCCTTTCTGATGTGATGTGGTAGCCACCAGAGAGGAACGTGGAGAGATTTCCTCGCAGAGAAATGTTATTAGCCACTCTGGCATCCACGTGGACAGGGCTGCCTTCTCTAAACTACAAACAAGCAATCTGAGGGTCAGAATCCCTACCAGCTCATAGCCATGCAAATGCAAGTTCTGGCTCCCCTTCCCAATGCTCTTTCACAAATATATCAGCAAATATCCACACACTTGAGTGATCAGCCTCCTTGGGTTTTGGAGGCAGGGGCAGAACGGATGTTCCACTCATATCTTTCTACATGGTTTACATTGCAATATGCTTAGCTGCTACAGTCTAGTTAATTACCAGCATCTCCCCAAGCATCCTCTCCTCAAGGACTCCGTTTTCTTTGCCCCCAAGCACAGAAAGTCTGCTTCCTCTCCCCTACTCATCACAAAAGCATCTCGTTACAAGGCTAGCTCTGTGACCTGGTGAGGGTCAGGGCATGAGACAGAGAGGCTGAAACCAGCATGAACTTGAAGACTCCGTCTTGCAAAGCTCCCTGAACATCCCGGCTACTCTTTCTCTTGGAGTGCTCCCTGCCACTGCGATGGACAAGATACTCTATTAGGATTCTTTCCCTCTTCTTATCACTCTCCAGTCATTCTGAAATTCAAACTGAGTCACCAGGGGACAGATTTCACATAGCTATATAATTTTACTAAGCTGATAAATTCAACTATGTTCGTTAGAACTTTCTCTGTCAACTTTTTAGCAGGAGAGAATGGACTGGGTTAGCATGCGTGTGTGTATGCTCAGTCCTGTCTGACTCTTTGCAGCCCCAGGGACTGTAGCCCATCAGGCTCCCTAGTCCAGGGGATTCTGCAGGCAAGAATACTGGAGTGGGTTGCCATTTCCTTCTCCAGGGGATCTTCCCAAACCAGGGATCAAACTAGCTTCGGCAGGTGGATTCTTAACCAGTGAGCCTCGGGGGAAGCCTGGAGTGGGTTAGAGGAGTTGGCAAAGGGTCCACCAGCTGGTTTGCCTAAATATAAAAGAGCCATAAAAGGTGCCTGGGAGGAAGGCTGCTCCCCTCTCCCCTGCACAGCATGCCACAGTCTTTTTCTTCATCAAAAAATAAGTATTGATTTTAATTCTTCACTTATTGATTCTCCCAACCCAATCCTATCTGGCCAACAGAAAGCAAGAAAATCATTCCTGTTCACTCCAGCTAGAAAGCATGGTCCTTCCTCTGGTCAATGACACTTGCCTGAAACTTCATGCCTCTAGGACCTATGTTCTCTGCACCGTTAGTTTGGGTTCATAGTTCCTGATAAGTTAAACAGGACTTAATCAAGTTTTTGAACACCCACCACATTCTTGATGGGATGAGCTATGATCACTCCTTCATTTACCAGGCGGTCTTCTCACTTTCTCCTGGCAGAATGTGTCTGCATCCTTGAGGGCAGACCATTCACCTTTTTTCTCTCATGTGTTGTCTCAACTACCTGCAAGACTCAGAGAAAATGCTAATTCACTGCGGTGCCGAACTTCTAACATCCATCTCTGACTATATTAAAATACAAGAAAGGGACTTCAGATCTTCAAAAATTAAATGCAAAAATAATTAAGGTAAATATTTTGTTTGAAAAGTTAGTTTTGCAAAGGTTACATTTCAATACAAAACTCTGTCTGTGTAGTGCAGATAAATTGGCAGTGTAATTATTCCTAGACTGTAAATTAGGCATCTGTGACCTGTACTCTAAATGATATTTCTATGACTTGAAAAGTAACTTGAAGCCCAGTGGAAGCTTAGTGACTGGGAGATTCTGACTCATTATGAATTAGAGAGAGAGTGTGTGTATTGATGGTTATAACCCTACCAGGTTTTAACAATTTGTCTGTTGGTTAAATGTGGTGTCAGACTTACATGGCAGTTTCTTTTAAGTCTTTCTTTAATTTTAACAATAAAAGAAATTGGAGTTTTGATCCAATATTTCCAGTATAAAAGTGCAATGTTTTCAGAAGTCATTTGATCATTTATTTTGTAGTGCATTTTTTGGATTCCCTTTGATGTCTCAGGTTGATTCTTCAAACAGAAATTCAAATTAAATTTAAATGAGACAATCTGATTTCCCAGACCTGAGAGAGTATTCACAAATATGAAAGAGACAGTGGAGCAGCAGCCCCGTTGCTAAGCTGGAGGTGGGGAGTGGGGAAGGGGTTTGGAGCTGCTACTGCTGCTAAGTCACTTCAGTCGTGTCTGACTCTGTGCGACCCCATAGACAGCAGCCCACCAGGCTCCCCTGTCCCTGGGATTCTCCAGGCAAGAACACTGGAGTGGGTTGCCATTTCCTTCTCCAATGCATGAAAGTGAAAGTGAAAGTGAAGTCGCTCAGGCGTGTCTGACTCCTAGCGACCCCATGGACTGCAGCCCACCAGGCTCCTCCGCCCATGGGATTTTCCAGGCAAGAGTAGTGGAGTGGGGTGCCACTGCCTTCTCCGAGGGGTTTGGAGAACAAGATAAAAAAATAGTATCAGCTACACTTAGTAGGGGCCTCAACCTAAAGACTTGAGTACAAAGTTCTGCGGCATATCCACCCACTGAATTCTGGAGTCTGCTCTCAGTGAAGATAAGTCGCTATAAATTCTTACCACCTCCTGTGACTCCACAGCCAGCTACAATCTACCATGCTTAAAAAAAACTAAAAATCAACTTGTTTAGTTCGCTCTTTAACATTACCAAGACCCACTGCTTGGGCTTACATAGTATAAAGAAAAGTCTATGTTCCTGGCCTGGCCGTTTGACTTCCTAGCTGTGTTTTTTTAAGCCACCACTTTGTGGTAGGTTACAGATGACTGAAGCCCTTTTGCTACTTCTCCTGATGAGTTGTGGAGTTCCGTTTTCCACCTCTTAAATCTGGATTTTCCTCATAAATTGTGGAAGAAATGTGACTTCCGAGGCTATTTGGTTTCTTGGAACCCTCTTTCTGAAGGAAGCCAGCTGCCACTGGGAGAAATGTAGTCCCAAAGACTGCCAGGTTGTGAGGAAGCCCAAGCTAGCACTGGGGGAAAGCTCCATGGGAGACACCAGGTCAGCCCCCACCTATCTAGCCATCCCAGCCAAGGTGCCAGGCCCAGAAATCTAGGGTATGCCATCGGAGAAGGCAATGGCACCCCACACCAGTCAGTACTCTTGCCTGGAAAATCCCATGGACGGAGGAACCTGGTAGGCTGCAGTCCATGGGGTCGCTAAGAGTTGGACATGACTGAATGACTTCACTTTCACTTTTCATTTTCATGCATTCAGTTCAGTTCAGTCGCTCAGTCGTGTGCGACTCTTTGCGACCCCATGAATTGCAGCACGCCAGGCCTCCCTGTCTCTCACCAACTCCCAGAGTTCACTCAGACTCATGTTGATCAAGTCCATGATGCCATCCAGCCATCTCATCCTCTGTCGTGCCTTCTCCTCCTGCCCCCAATCCCTCCCAGAATCAGAGTCTTTTCCAATGAATCAGTTCTTCATATGAGGTGGCCAAAGTATTGGAGTTTCACTTTAGCATCAGTTCTTCCAATGAACACCCAGGACTGGTCTCCTTTAGGATGGATGGGTTGGATCTCCTTGCAGTCCAGGAGACTCTCAAGTGTCTTCTCCAACACAACAGTTCAAAAGCATCAATTCTTTGGCACTCAGCTTTCTTCACAGTCCAACTCTCGCATCAATACATGACCACTGGAAAATCATAGCCTTGATTCTAGGGACTTTTGTTGGCAAAGTAATATCTCTGCTTTTCTTTTTTTTTAAATTTATTTATTTTAATTGAAGGCTAATTATTTTACAATATTGTACTGGTTTTGCCATACATCAACATGAATTCACTACAGGTGTACACGTGTTCCCAATCCTGAACCCCCCTCCCACCTCTCTCCCCATACCATCCCTCTGGGTCATCCCACTGCACCAGCCTCAAGCATCCTGTATCCTGCATCAAACCTAGACTGGTGATTCATTTCTTATATGATATTATACATGTTTCAATGCCATTTTTCCAAATCATCCCACCCTCTCCCTCTCCTACGGAGTCCAAAAAACTGTTCTATACATCTGCGTCTTTTTTGCTGTCTCTCATACAGGGTTATCATTACCATCTTTCTAAATTCCATATATATGCGTTAGCATACTGTGCTTTTCAATATATTATCTAGGTTGGTGATAACTTTCCTCCAAGAAGTAAGAGTCTTTTAATTTCATGGCTGCTGTCACCATCTGCAGTGATTTTGGAGCCCCCAAAAATAAAGTCTGATACTGTTTCCACTGTTTCCCCATCTATCTGCCATGAAGTGATGGGTTTCTGAATGTTGAGCTTTAAGCCAACTTTTTCACTCTCCTCTTTCACTTTCATCAAGAGGCTTTTTAGTTCCTCTTCACTTTCTGCCATAAGGGTGGTGTCATCTGCATATCTGAGGTTATTGATATTTCTCCCGGCAATCTTGATTCCAGCTTGTGTTTCTTCCAGTCCAGCGTTTCTCAAGATGTACTCTGCATTAAGTTAAATAAGCAGGGTGACAATATAGGGCCTTGATGTACTCCTTTTTCCATTTGGAACCAGTCTGTTGTTCCATGTCCAGTTCTAACTGTTGCTTCCTGACTTGCATATAGGTTTCTCAAGAGGCAGGTCAGGTGGTCTGGTATTCCCATCTCTTTCAGAATTTTCCACAGTTTATTGTGATCCACACAGTCAAAGGCTTTGGCATAGTCAATAAAGGACTCTTATAAACATTATTAAACTTCTTTAAAGTCTTACCGACATTATTGAAAGTGAAAGTGAAGTCGCTCAGTCATGTCCAACTCTTTGTGATCCCATGGACTGTAGCCCACCAGGCTCCTCCATCCATGGAGTTTTCTAGGAATACTGGAGTGGGTTGCCATTTCCTTCTCCAGGGGATCTTCCCAACCCAGGGATCGAACCTGGGTCTCCTCATTATGGGCAGATGCTTTACTGAAACCCAGGCTAGCTCTACTTGCTCCAGGCTATAAAAGTATTACCTATCCCTTGAGCTTCTTTTAATCTTAAGTCATCCCCACAACACCTTTTGACCAGGGAGGGCATGGAAATGACCACTCCTTGAGACACATGCCTCATGTTTTTCTTTTTATATCAGAATTTCATCCTAGGGGAAAAATAAACAAAAAACCACTTGCAAGCCACAAGATTCTTCCCATACTGTGTGACCATCACTTCTTCCAAGAGAAACTTGGTTGTCTTAGAATTCACACAAACACACACACACACATTTGGAAGGGACTAAGGCATAATGTGGACTTCCCTGGTGGCTCAGATGGTAAAGCATCTGTCTACAATGTGGGAGACCTGGGTTCGATCCCTGGGTTGGGAAGATTCCCTGGAAAAGGAAATGGCAACCCACTCCAGTACTCTTGCCTGGAAAATCCCATGGACAAAGGAGCTTGGTGCAGGCCACTCACTGTCCATGGGGTCGCAAAGAGTCGGGCACGACTGAGCGACTTCACTTTCACCTTCTTCAAGGCATAATGTATATAGATTTACTAAGGAGTACAAAGAAGTAAATATAAATCATTCATAATCCTACCATGCAGGAAAACAACTGTAGGATTTTATTTTATTATTTTATTTTTAATTGGAGGATAATTACAGTATTGTAATGATTTCTGCCATCCATCAACATGAATCAGCCATAGGTATACATATGTCTCCTCTTTGTTGAACCTCCCTCACACCCCATCCCACCGCTTTTGGCAGGAATCTAAATTTATACATCCACTATGGAGAACAGTATGGAGAGTCCTTAAAAAATTAGGAATAAAACTACCATATGATCCAACAATCCCACTACTGGGCATATACCATTAAAAAAAAACAAACCATAATTGAAAAGGATACATGTACCCCAGTGTTCATTAAAGCACTATTTACAATAGCCAGTACGTGGAATTTTATTATATTTACTTACAGGCTTTTTTGATGCATTTCACACTTTCACTTACTTTTGTATTCCTGTGAAACATTTTTATGTGGAAGAAAGAAAGCATATTACCACTTTTGCTATTACAAATCTCCACTTTGAAATTGTCTTTAGTTTTTTTGTTTTTTCCTGACTATGAATTATGGGGTGAATATTATTTTAGAAAATTTACACAATAAAGATCATACACTAAGAAAACAAAATTACCATAAGTCCTTCCATGTATAGACAAATGCCATTAGCTTCCCTGGTAGCTCAGACCATAAAGAATATGCCTACATTGTGGGAGACCAGGGTTCGATTCCCAGTTCGGGAAGATGCCCTAGAAGAGGGAATGCAACCCACTGCAGTATTCTTGCCTGGAGAATTCTATGGACAGAGGAGCCTGGAAGGCTACAGTCTGTGGGGATAGCAAACAGACACGACTGAGTGACTAACATTCACTTCATTAGCAGTTAATAAGTAAAATAATATTTAATTTCCAGTACCTTAGCCGAACCTCCTTCTAGATCACTTGGGTCCATCTCCAAATCCTTAGGCGACTCAAAATCCAGCAGCCCCTGCATTAACCCAAAAGCCTTATTGAAAATCAAAAAGTCAAATGCCAACTTAATCTATTGTGCAAACAATCTCCAGCCAATGCTAAACTGAGGATGTATATAAATTTATCTGTTTGTCACAAGTAAGAGGGAAAAAGTAAATGGAATATTCAGCACAAAGTTCTTTCCACAAACATAGAATCACACTGGACACACTATTTTGTAGCCTGCTTTTTTTCAGCAACTTATTATGAACATTTCCCCACAACAATATTTTTTTTTTAAACATGTTTTTAAATTGTGGCAGAGTAATGATGCTAAAGCTGAAACTCCAGTACTTTGGCCACCTCATGCAAAGAGTTGACTCATTGGAAAACACTGTGATGCTGGGAGGGATTGGGGGCAGGAGGAGAAGGGGATGACAGAGGATGAGATGGCTGAATGGCATCACCAACTCGATGAACGTGAGTCTGAGTGAACTCAGGAGATGGTGATGGACAGGGAGGCCTGGCATGCTGCGATTCATGGGGTCTCAAAGAGTTGGACACGACTGAGCGACTGAACTGAACTGATTGCATACTATGGGCTTCTCAGGTGGCACTAGTGGTAAAGAACCCACCTGCCAGTGCAAGAGATGCAAGAGACTCAGGTCTGACCCCTAGTTGGAAAGATCCCCTGGAGTAGGAAATGGCAACCTATTTCAGTAATCTTGCCTGGCATTTTCATGGACAGAGGAGCCTGGTGGGCTACAGTTCTTGGAGTTGCAGAGTTGGACATGACTGAGCAACTGAGCACCAGCAGAAAGGATTGCATGCTATAGCTAAATCATAATTGATTAATTCCCCTCTACTGTTAAATATTTATGTTAAATAATTTTTTTACTACAATAAGTCTTTACACTTTTCTTAAGTATAAATACCTAGAAGTTGAATTGTTAATGTTAAGAGCTGTAATACATGTTTCCAAGTTCTTTAGAGAAGGACCATGTCTCCATCAGCCATATATGAAAATTTTTTCACCATCCCATAGCCTACTTGGAGTAGTACTATTTAATCAAAAAGTTTTGCCAGCCAAATCAACAGAGCAATCCCACTTCACTGCTGTTTTGAATTTGAATTTCTCAAATAATTAGTGAGGTAGAACTCTCAAAAAAAAAGTTTGTTATTAGCTTTTATTCTTTTGTAAGCTGCCTAGTTCCTTTGTTTATTTATTTTGTTTTTAATTTCAGCTTTATTGAGGCATAATTGACATGTAAAATTGTTAGGTATTTACAATGTGTCTTTTTTTAAGAGATTTATACACAATTTTAATGAAAATTTTGAGAATAACAATGTCCATCACTTAACCATGAATAAGACAGAGACTTTTCACGACATAAAGGAGATAGAAATAACAAACTCTGTAAAGGAAGGAAAAAAAAACACTTCGGGCTAGTGCTTTGTGACAGTCAGAGGGAGGAAGCAACTTACAGCCAACAGAGAAGCTAAGGTGGTTAAGATGCTTTAATGACTAAAGTGAAGGAAGCTGAAAACATCCTTAGCCAGGAATTTATGTCCTGAGTTGCTTTAGTTGTGTCCAGCTCTTTGTGATGCTATGGACTGTAGCCCGCCAGGCTCCTCTGTCCATGGGATTCCCCAGGCAAGAATATTGAAGTGGATTGCCATTTCCTTCTCCAGGGTACAGTGTGTCTTATAGTGATTTGACACATGTATATACTGTGAAAGGATTCCCCCACCTAGTTAAATGACACATCTATCATTTCATTTCTTTTTTTAGTATGAACATTTAAATCCTACACTCGTCACATTTCAATTATACAATACAGTCTTATCAACTATAGTCACTATGTTTTACACTAGAATTTCAGACCTTATTCATCCTTTTATTTATTTTTTAATTGGAGGAAAACTGTGTTAGTTTCTGCTGTACAATGTGAATCAGCCATAATTATATATATTTAACTATATAATCAATGAAATACAATAATATAATATCATTATATATATCTGTGTGTGTATATATATATGTGATTAGTAAAGGGTACAAACTTTTACTTAGGAGATGAATAAGGAACTGAGAAAGTAGCATTGACATTATCCTGTATAAAACAGATAGCTAGTGGGAAGCTACTATATGTTAAAAACACAGGTACCCCAGACTGGTGCTCTGTGACCATATATTGTGGTATATTATAATAGCCGTCCATCCCCTCCTTCCCATCCCTCCCATCTCACCCCTCCAGGTGGTCACAGAGTGCCAGTCTGGGCTCCCTGTATTATTAATATATAGCAGCCTCCCACTAGCTATCTGTTTCACATAGTATAGTGTATGTATGTCAGTGCTACTTTCTCAGTTCCATATTCATCTCCTAAGTAAAAGTTTATACCTTCATCTATTATTCTTTTTTAAAACAGTGGTCTATTTATGACATGAGTTGGATTACACAGGAAACCAGATCAACCACTTATTCTAGATCATCTTTCTTGCAATAAGCTAAACTTACTGTAAACAAATAATGTACCATTTGCAAACCATATTTTTTTTTAAAACAAAATCCAAGCAAGGAAAATTCTCTACATTAAATTTGATAGTTTCCATACATCACTTAGCCTGTTTGACAGAAATAATGAGCTCATCTCTACTAATCTTCTAGATTTCTCATATATGTGTTAATATACAATATTTATCTTTTTCTTTCTGACTTTCTTCACTCTGTAGAGACTCTGGGTCCATCCACATCTCTATAAATGACCCAGTTTTGTTCCTTGACATATATACACTACCATGTGTAAATAGATAGCTAATGGGAATCAGCCATAAAGCACAGGAGGCTCAGCTCAGGGCTCTGTGATGACCTAGATGGGTGGGATGGGGGTGGGGTGAAGGAAGGTACAAAAGGGAGGGGACATATGTATAGGTATAGCGGATTTACTTCATTGTATAGCAGAAATGAACACAACATTGTAAAATGATTGTATTTCAATTAAAAAAATTAAGTAATAGCAAAAGCAAACAAGCAAAAAATCATGAGCTCAATGAAAGTGAGTTCTATTTTCCTTAATGCATTTATCTTTAATGTATGCTGGGCTTTCCTGGTGACTCAGCTGGTAAAGAATCTGCCTGCCAATACAGGAGGCACAAGAATGTGGGTTTGATTCCTGGGTCAGGAAGATTCCCTGGAGAAGGAAATGGCAACCCACTCCAGTATCCTTGTCTGGAAAATTCCATGGACAGAGGAGCCTGGCTGGCTACAGTCCATGTGTTAAAACAGAGTCAGACACAACTGAGCACACATGCCTAATGTGTGCTGATAAACAATGTACTTGTATTATCTAATCAACTTGCTATGACATAGACATTACGTACATTATGTACTCTGTCATGACTTTTAATTTCATAACATCTCAGAAAAAGGTATTAAGCATTTCATAGACACTTGTTTTTTATTGTTAATTTCTTTTTTAAGTAATTATCCTTTAATTAAAAAAAGAGCAAGAAACGTTCAAAAGAAAAAAAATTAAGTTAAAAAAGAAAGATAATATAGAATTCATTCATTTACTGCATTTAAGTCAAAGCCTAGGCTTTCTGGGTAATATATAACTGTTTGGCATGAAGCAAGGATGAATGTGATTCCTTGTACATATGAACTGGAAGCTGAGTTATCCTCCCACCCCCAACCACACACCAATAAATAATGAGAGTATAAATACACACACAAATCCCAACCTGGGAACTGAAAGCATAGGAAATTCGCAGCTATCATTGATTCTGCAGCAATGATAAAGTTATCCCTTGCCTTGTAGATGATGGACTTTTAAAAGCAGGTTTTATGAGCATTTGAACATACTGCATCGTCTCTGATACATATAAACATATATATTTAAAGTCATATGTCTGTGAAAACCTAGAGGGTGGGACGGGATGCGAGGTGGAAGAGGTTCAAGACAGAGGGGATATATGTATACCTCTGGCTGATTCATGTTGATGGATGACAGAAACCAACACAGTACTGTAAAGCAATTATCTTCTAATTAAAACTAAATAAATTTTAAAAGTAAATTCATATGGATCTATAATATATGTTTCTATAACATTGTATCTATATGGGTATAATATACTTATATACAAAGAGATAACATATAATACTGAGTGAAACTTGTTATTCACATTCTTTGTATCTCTACTAATTTTAATTTTTTTCTTTTTTGGCTGCACTGAGCAGCTTGCAGGATCTTAGTTCCCTGACCAGGAATTGAACCTGCGCCCTAGGCAGTGAAAGTGCAGAATCCTAACCCCTGGACTGCCAGAGAATTCTCTCTACTTCATTTTAAAACCTTTTTGTCATGTGAAATAAAGTAGACATTGAGAAAAATGCTTAAATCATGTGTACATTTTAGCACAATAATAATTCAAGCATCAGTACAATAGTCATGTAGACCAAGAAATAACATTACTAGCATGTTGGAAGTCCAACTCCCCTATCACTTTGTTATCATAACCCCTTCTATTATTGCCTAAGGTAATTACTCTCCTAATATAATGAGATTCACTTCCTTGTTTTCCTATGTAGTTTGCCACCTAAACATGCATTCATATTGTATATATTTTAAATCTGTTTTTGAATTTTATATGAATGGACTCATACTGTGAATGTTTCTGGTGTCTTAATCTTTTTACTAAATGTTGGAATATTTATTGAATACTGCTGCAGTCTATTTATTTCTATTTATGATTTAGAAGACCTTATCTCTTATTCTCATCTGTTACATTTTTAAGTCTTACATTTTCAGGAAATATATTTAATTCTATGGCCTGCAGTTTTGCCAGAAATTAATCAACAATAATTATTCTGTGTTAACTAAAGATATATTGATTTTTTTTGTCTACCTCAGCTTTTCATCTTTCAGTTTTTATTCAGTTATAATATGTATACTGCTGCTGCTGCTAAGTCACTTGAGTCGTGTCTGATTCTGTGCGAACCCATAGATGGCAGCCCATCAGGCTCCTCTGTCCCTGGGACTCTCCAGGCAAGAACAGTGGAGTGGGTTGCCACTTCCTTCTCCATATTGTTAATTTCTATAGGCTTATTATTAAACATGCTGACCATTTGTCACATATCTTGCTAATACAATATTTTCCCCATTTTTTCATGTGTCTGTTTTTAATGGTATAATCTATCATTTCTTTTCCTTTTTGTTTTATACTTAGAAAGCTTTCCCACACTAGGATCCCATGATCCTTCCTGGGTCAGGAAGATCCCCTGGAGGAGGGCATGGCAACCTACTCCAGTATTCTTGTCTTAAGAATTCCATGGACAGAGGACCCTAGCGGGCTACACTCAGAGTCAGACATGACTGAAGCGACTTAGCACGCAGGCACTGCAGCATGAACTCTGTCCCTCAGAGTAGAGAACACTCCAAAGTTCTTCCTCTCTTCACAGACATGCCAATGGTTTAAACTTGTTCTTTCAGGCAGAAAGAAGCTTAGCTATGGGATAACCTGGTCTGTCTTGAGTAGCCTCCCATGGTTTTTGCACAGACCCCCAAGGAATATTTTATAGTGATCTTGTCTCTTGTTTCCTCAGTGAAATACAACCTTCTAAGTATTTTTAACATGCATTATCTCACTTAATGTTCCCAAAAAGCATACCAGGAAAGTACAGTTACTACCTTCATTCTATAGGTGAGGGACCTGAGGTACAAAGAGGTTAAGCAATTGCCTGGTTTCACCTCAGCCTGGAAGCATCAGAGCCAGATCACACCAGGATGTCTAATTCCTGAGTCAGTGATTCTAATCACTATGTCCTACAGTCCTCCATGGAAGGTACAGACTTAGCTATTGCATCAACATTGCTTCTATGGGAAAGCTTGAGCTCTTCAGTATTGGGTGCACCAGGCCCAGGAGGTGAAGACCCCTACGTAAGTCCTGCTCCCTCCTCACTGAGCCCAGCAGTAGGTAGGACTTCTAAAGTTAGGATAACAGTAAAGATGGGGCTGTCAGAGGAGCACAAGGCCCTAAGTGAATGCTTCATCAAACATGCTCATAGATGCCCCTCACGGAGGGAATCAGAGGGTCACCTTCCTCACTCCCAGGCTGGTGTGATGACTCCGGGTATGAAACAACAGCTGCAGGTTATGTGATGGACACTTCCTGGGGGTCAGCCCTGAGCCAGCTCTTGACTGCGACTATGTCACTCACTGAACCTATGCGGGAGGGTGAGTGTCCTCACATTACAGACGAGGAAACCAAGGCCTGAGAGATCCCCTACACTGGCAGCAGCAGAGCTGGTGTAGCCGAGGCTGGGCCTACTGATGCCAAGCTGAGAGGGGAACTTGTCCTGAGGGCAAAACACTGGTGGTAGCTTAACTGCCCTGAGCCTCCATAATCCAGAGCTTTTGGGCACATATAACTGTGGGGATTAAGTAAGAAATACATGAGGGAAGGTACTCAGTAAACAGCTTGCTTTCAAATTAACAGACAGTAGCCACTGGGCAAGACCTACTTATAAAGGTTAATTAAAAACAGACCTTAGAAGAGTGGCTCAGACCTTTCCCCCAGCTTACACGTGGGAAAGCAGCCTTGACAGAGCTCCTGACCTGTGCGTGAGTGTGTGTTGTGTGTGTGTGTGTGTGTGTGTGTGTGTTGGTGGTGGTGGGGGGGGATCCTAGGAGTGTTCTCCTGCAGGTGTGCTGGTCTCAGAGCGAGAAAGAACCGCTAGGGGGTTCCACAGAACAAATTCCTCCTGTTATGCCGCTCTTGAGAAAAAGCCTCAGTCTAAAAGCAGAGGTAGATGCTGCGGAAGAAGAGAAGAATCCAGTGTTGCCTTTCCCCTCTGTTTAGATGCATGTAACATATTAACAGTAACTTCAGGGAATATCACAACTCTTTCCTGAAGCTCCTTGTCCCAGGTGTAAAATGGAGCAGATGGTATCTTACCTGTAAACATCTTACCAAGAGTAGTGGCCTGCCTGCCTCCCCACTCTCTAAGCTGCCAGCATGTGGTGGCCTTGTCCTCCCCCGCTTTTCTCCCTAGGACCCCTGCTACAATAAGCTGGGCTCTCCTTAGAGATCCATGCGCTGGCTACACATTGGACTAGCTAGGCTTCCATGTCCCTATGATTCTTTGGTCTTACTCCTCATCGAGGAAGCTGATTAAGATCTGGGGACAGAAAAAGCCTGAAATATAGACCTAGCTTCACCCTTGGAAGTTGAAGTTACAATTCTATGGGTGTAAAGGGACTTCCTGGTGGCTCAGATGGTAAAGCGTCTGTCTACAATGCCGGAGACCCAGGTTCAAGCCCTGGGTTGGAAAGATCCCCTGGAGAAGGAAATGGCAATCCACTCCAGTACTATTGCTTGGAAAATCCCATGGACAGAGGAGCCTGGTAGGCTACAGTCTATGGGGTCACAAAGAGTTGGACATGACTGAGTGACCTCACTTTCACTTTTCAAGGTAAAGGGCACCATCACACCTACATCTGTTCTCCCAGCATAGGAAGTACTGTCTCATCAACTTACCTTCAACAGCATCTGGTACTTTGTAAGTCTCTGACTTGGTTCTCTCAGACACTTAAAAAGAGGGAGACTGTGACCCAGTTGACGCTGGCATACCTTGAAAAGTCAAACAGAAACAACAGAAACAAAACAACACACACACACAGAGAACAGAAGCAGCAGCATTTAAACACGGGTGAAGTGGATTCTCCATGGACAGGACAGGGCCGCAGGGTTGACCAGTTCTGTAATGTTTTGGCGGTTCACTCAGTTACAGACTGTAAAATGAGAGACAGAGGAAAGGGGACAGGCTTGGCTAGTATTTTTAAAGGCAAGTAGGGATGCCAGGCTGTTTATTTCTTTATTGCTTGTTCTTTTATTTTGTTTTGTTTTCTCAAGAATTCACTTTATTTTTTTTTCTTGGAGTATAATTGCTTTACAATGTTGGGTTAGTTTCTGCTATACAATGAAGTCAATTAGTTATATGTATACATATATGCCTATTTATTTCTTTTAGAAAGTAAGTCCATTAGGAGGGAGACAATGGGCCAGCCTTCTGAAAAGGAAGCAGCCTGTCTTCAGGTTGGGGCTTGGGGGTGTGGGAATCTATTTAAGGGTACATGATAGGCTTATTGATATCATTCCAGGGATTCCCCCAAGTGTGACTTAATTCCATTTTTAAAACCTATCCTAAAACAAACAAACAACAACAACAAAAAACCTATCCTAGAAGAGCACTCCATTTTCTCACCAGGCTACAGCTGTTCTTTACAGGTTGTCCTATAGAGACCCAGGGCAGCATTGAAACTTCCAGTGTGTAATTTCAAAATAGGAAAGACTTTAATAAACATAAATCTCAATGCCAAATTCCTCTTCTTAGTTTATACTTTTAGATTTCTTTAAAAGGTGGATGCCTATGAACATTGTCCCGGGAAAAGAGTTTGTGGGAGACCTTAGAAATGCAGTGTTACCCCAAAGTAGGTGCAGTCTTGACATTCTTGCCAGATTGCCATGGCTCTGGGCAGGTTCTTATGGTATTTAAAATATATCTGAAGATCTTCTTTCTGGGTGAGAAAAAGTTAGAACAAGTTAACCAGTTAGCATTTGTCAATAAAAGGATATAATGACACAGTTTATTCATTCACTCAGTAGGCCTGGAGTATTTCATTGTGTAAGGAACTGGGGATGTACAACAAATAACCTTATGTTGGAGTGAGTGTGTGACAAGGAGGTAAACAGAGGGTTATAAACAACACAGATATGAATGGAGTACTGTGAGAGAAGCTCTAGGACTCTGGTCAATAAATAACTAAATTCATGAACAGGAGTTGGATTTTCTCTTTATCCTTTATCCTCCTTTCTTTATCTGAGATACCCAGATAAATATCTCCCCCAAATGGTTTTGCAGTGAGTAATAAAATGGACAAAAATGTGCTGGTGGCTTTCTCCCCATGTGTGCATGCTAAGTCACTTCTGTCATGTCCAACGTTTTGCAATCCTATGGACTGTAGCCCACCAGGCTCCTCTGGTGCAGGCTCCCGCATGTTATTCTCCAGGCAAGAATACTGGAGCAGGTTGCCATGCCCTACTCCAGGGGATCTTCCTGACCCAGGGATCGAACTCATGTCTTTTATGTCTTCTGCACTGGCAAGCGCATTACCACTAGCACAAACTTTACAGTCATCATGATGCCAACCCTGTAAATAAACCTAAGAAATAACCAAAAGATAGAAACATCCCAGAAGGAAAATATGGCAGTGGAAGTTTGAACATAAACTAAGTAGTCTGGACAGTCCCTGCCTTGAACATCACCTTCAACCTGCAGCACAAGTCTTCCAAGATATAAAAAGCTATACCACTATCTCATAGCTAGAGATCAAGAGGGATTCCAAGTGCTGTGTGAACTATATTCTCATTGTATCAAAGGCCACAAGAGGTGGGCACACATTTGCCAATATTCAAGGTAGAAAGCATACCCAAGCCTGTGGAGTCAGTTTGCCAGCTTCGTCCTCTCCATCAGGAGAACCCAGTCTATAGCAGCTGTGCTTGCCACAGAGCCTGGACTGCTCCAGCAGAGATGACCACGTGACCACTTCCTTGTGGATTTCTGTGTTCTCTTGGTGGATGCTGAGCTGATACCTGTGCTCCTGAAGCCTTCACTTCTTGCTTCTGTGTTTGTACTTTGACATCACAGAACATTACATGCCTTCCAGCACTGAAACACACTACTGACCTAAATTTGCTCTTCAGTTCAAAATTCTTTAGCAAAAACATGGGAACTAACCAGCAACATACAAAAGTGCCTGATCCCCTTAATTTCCTTATAGAATAAATCAGGAGGCTAAAAAATTGCTAACCCAAAACTCATATACATACAGGGAGATGCGATTGCTTAGGAATTGGGAAGACTGTTGCTCAGGTTCAGTTCTCAGCCTTGTTAGTTACAAACAAAGCTGTTTGCTTATTTGGTCTGAGGTCAGTTACTTAACCTTCCTTCACTTCAGTTTCTCATCTGTTAAGTAAGCTCAAAACTGCAGTCAACTCCTATGAGTGCTGTGAGATTAAATGAGATGTATAGAACTCTCTCAACAAATGCCCAATACATGCAGAGTACTCAACAAATGGTAGCTATTGTTAAAATACTTTTTACTTTGTAGAGCCATTCTGTGTGCAATATGCAATATTTGATTTCATTTCCACAACAACTTTACATATTGGTATTACCAAGCTTGTTGCAAGGAAGAGGAAAGTTGAGGTCATGCTGATAGCAAGTGGCTCAACTTAGATGAGAAGTGAAGTTTTCCAAGTGGCTTCCCTGGTGGCTCAGGCAGTAAAGAATCCACCTGCAGTGTGGGAGACCTGAGTTTGATCTCTGGGTCAGGAGGATCCCCTGGAGAAGGAAATGGCAAACCACTCCAGTATTCTTGCCTGGAAAATCCCATGGACAGAGAAGCCTGGAGGCCTACAGTCAATGGGGTTGCAAAGAGTTGGACACAACTGAGCAACTAACACTAAGTTTTCTGAGTCCTACCAGAATACTTTTTCATTTGTACCACATGAGATCTCAGAACAAATAAAACTCAAGGTAAATGCTGTTCTAAATAGAATTTGGTCTCTGGGGCAAAATCTTCCTGAATACTACAGGCTACCCAATCTGAGTAAAGCACTTGGCTAGAGCAATATTTCAAAGCTTACATCCATGATTAGTGAAGTCTCAAGTATTATGAGAAGAGTTTAACTGCTATAGTAAATAGTAGGTGATGTGCCTGCCTTTTTGACTAACAAATACAAGTCTTTGCACAGCAGTGATAATTCCCTCAAGGATTCTCAAATATTAAGTAGTTGTAGTTTTTAATTACTTCATTTGTCCCAGAGTAATAGCTTTGTACTTGATAAGAATTTACTACTGGTATTTTGTCTCTAATATCATAAATCATATAGAATTATATGCAGGTTTGTGGTCTGAGTATGAAAAGCTTTGTAAAACTTTAGGAGAGAAATTCTTCTAAGAAAAGATGCCCAGTTAACAATTTCCCAACCATTTTCTATAATTTGGACAATTTTTATTTGATAATATCCATTTGTTTCTCACAGGAATTTGGTCCTTTTCTCATTCAATAATTTCAGTAAATCTTTGCAATAATGATATAAGCAATTATGAAATATTACTAAATTCTGAAACTAGATTTCACATTAGTGGTTTGATTAGTGTAAAGTTGTAAAATGGTATAAAACACTATAGCAATGCTATAAAAGTAATTCAAAAAGGAAATTAATCAGATTGAATACAAAATCATTTTTAATTTTTATTTATTTTTAATTGGAGGATAATTGCTTTATAATATCATATTGGTTTCTGCCATCTAACAACATGAAGCAGGTGTTGATATGCTTATGTCCCCTGCCTCTTGAACCTCCTTCCCACATCTCACCCCATCCCACCCGTCTAGGTTGTTACAGAGTGCCAGATTTGAGCTCCCTGAGTCATACAGCAAATTTGCACTGGCGATCTAATTTTACATATGATAATATATATGTTTCAATGCTACCCTCTTAGTTCATCCCAACCTTTCCTTTCCCACCTGAGTCCACAAGTCTGTTCTCTATGTCTATGTCTCCATGCTTCCCTGCAGACATGTTCATCAATACCATCTTTCTAGATTCCATATATATATATATGCATTAACATGCGATATTTGTCTTTCACTTTCTGACTTACTTCACTCTGTAAATAGGCTCTAGGTTCATCTACCTTATTAGAACTGTGTCAAATGCATTCCTTTTTATGGGTGAGTAATATTCCACTGTGTATATGTCCCAGAATTTCTTTATCCATTCATCTGTCAATGGACATCTAGTTTTCTTCCATGCCTTAGCTATCGTAAATAGTGCTGCAGTGAACATTGGGGAACATATGTCTTTTTAAATTATGGTTTCCTTGGGGGTATATTTCCAGTAGTGGGATTGTTGGGTCATATGGTAGTTTCATTACTAGTTTTTTAAGGAATCTCCACACTGTTCTCAAAGTGGCTGGATCAATTTGTATTCCCACCAAGAGTACAAGAATGTTCCCTTTTCCCCCCACACCCTCTCTAGCATTTAGTGTTTTTAGATTTTTTGATGATGGCAATTCTGACAAGTGTGAGGTGATACTCATTGTAGTTTTGATTTGCATTTCTCTAATAATGAGCAAGGTTGAGCATCTTTTTATGTGTTTATTAGCCATTAGTATGTCTTCTTTGGAAAAATATTTGTTCAGGTCTTCTGCTCACTTTTGATTGTGTTGTTTGTTTTTCTGGATGTCAATTGTTTCATTTGCTATTATTTTCTCCCATTCTGAGGATTATCTTTTTCATTTGGTTTATAGTTTCCTTTGCTGTGCAAAATCTTTTAAGTTTAAATAGATTTCATTTGTTAATTTTTGTTTTTATTTCCATTACTCTAGAAGGTGGGCCATAGAGGATCTTACTGTGATTTATGTCAGAATGTTCTGCCTATGTTTACCTCTAAACATGTTTAGCTCTAGGTCTTATACCTAGGTCTTTAATCCATTCTGAGTTTATTTTTGTGTATGGTGTTAGGGAGCATTCTGATTTCATTCTTTAACACATAGCTGTCCAGTTTCCCCAGAACCACTTCCTGATGAGATCTTCTTTTCTTCATTGTATATTCTTGCCTCCTTTGTAAAAAAAATAAAGTGCCCATAGGTGCATGGATTTATATCTGGGCTTTCTATTATGTTCCATTAGTCTTATTTCTGTTTTTGTGCCAGTACCATACTGCTTTGATGACTGTAGCTTTGTAGTATAGTCTGAAGCCAGGCAAGTAGATTCCTCCAGTTCTGTTCTTCTTTCTCAAGATTGCCTTGGCTACTCAGGGTCTTTTGTGTTTCCATACAAATTGTGAAATTGTTTGTTCTAGTTCTGTGGAAAATGCCATTGGTAATTTGATAGGAATTGCATTGAATCTAGTGCAATTTTTTGCATGACCCAATTTTATACTACCTGAAAGACTGCTTTGGGCAGTATAGTCATTTTCACAATATTGATTCTTCCAGTTGAGGAACATGGTATATCTATCCATCTGTTTGTGTTGTCTTTGATTTCTTTCATCAGTGTCTTATAGTTTTTTGCATACAGGTCTTTTGTCTCTTTAGGTAGGTTTATTCCTAGGTATTTTATTCTTTTTGTTGCACTGGTGAATGGGATTATTTCCTTAATTTCTCTTTCTGATTTTTCATTGTTAGTATATAAGAATGAAAGGAATTTCTGTGTATTAATTTTATATCCTCCAACTTTGCTATATTCATTGATTAGCTCTAGTAATTTTCTGGTGGTATCGTTAGGGTTTTCTATGTAGAGAATCATGTCATCTGCAACAGTAGAGTTTTACTTCTTTTCCAATCTGGATTCTTTTTCTTTCTTTCCTTTTTTGATTGCTGTAGCTAGGGCTTCCAAAACTATGTTGAATAATAGTGGCAAGAGTGGGCACCCTTGTCTTTTTTCCGATCTTAGAGGAAATGCTTTCAGTTTTTCATCATTGAGGATAATGTTTGCTATGGGTTTGTCATATATGGCCTTTATTATGTTGAGGTATATGAGTCTGAGTAAACTCCAGGAGCTGGTGATGGACAGGGAGGCCTGGTGTGCTGAGGTCCATGGGGTCGCAAAGAGTTGGACTGAGCAACTGAACTGAACTGATATTACTTCTATGCCTATTTTCTGGAGAGTTTTTTTTTTCTTTTTATCATAAATGTGTATTGAATTTTGTCAAAGCTTTCTTGCATCTATTGAGATGATTATATGATTTTTATCTTTCATTTTGTTAATATGGTGTATCACATTGATTGATTTGCATGTACTGAAGAATCCTTGCATCCCTGGGATAAAGCCCACTTGATCATAATGTGTCACCTTTTTAATGTATTGTTGGATTCTGTTTGGTAGAATTTTGTTAAGTTTTACATCCATGTTCATCAGTGATACTGGTTTGTAATTTTCTTTTTTGTGGCATCCTTGTCTGGTTTTGGTATCTGGGTGATGGTGACTTTGTAGAATGAGTTTGGGAGTTTTCCTCCCTCTGCAATTTTCTGGAAGATTGAGCAGGATAGGTGTTAGCTCTTACTCTAAACTTTTGGTAGAATTTGCCTGTGAAGACATCTGGCCCTGAGCTTTTGTTTGTTGGAAGATTTTGGACTGCAGTTTCAATTTCCATGCTTGTGATTGGTCTAGTCATATTTTCTATTTCTTCCTGGTTTAATTTTGGAACGTTATATTTTCTAAGAATTTTCTCATTTCTTCAAGGTTTTCCATTTTATTGGCATATAGTTGCTCATGATAGCCTCTTATGATCCTTTATATTTCTGTGTTGTCTGTTTAACTTCTTTTTCATTTCTAATTTGATTGATTTGGGTCTTCTCCCTTTTTTCTTGATGAGTCTGGCTAATGGTTTGTCAATTTTATCTTCTCAAAGAATCAACTTTTAGTTTTATTGAGCTTTGCTACTGTCTCCTTCATTTCTTTTTCATTTATTTCTGCTTTGATCTTTATTTCTTTCTTTCTGCTAACTTTTGGGTTTTTTGTTCTTTTTCTAGTTGCTTTAGGTGTAAAGTTAGGTTGTTTATTCCATATTTTTCTTATTTCTTGAGGTAGGCTTGTACTGCTATAGACTTACTTCTTAGCACTGTTTTTAGCATATCCCATAGATTTTGAGTTGCTGTGTTTTCACTGTCATTTATTTCTAGGTATATTTTGATTTCTTCAGTGATCTGTTGATTATTCAGAAGCATATTGCTTACCTCCATGTGTTTGTGTTTTTTGTAGTTTTTTTCCCCCCTGTAGTTGATAGCTAATCTTAAAGCATTGTGATCAGAAATAGTGCTTGAAATGATTTCTTTTAATTTACCAAGGCTTCATTTGTGACTCAAATTGTGATCTATTCTGCAGAAAGTTCCATGTCCACTTGAGGAGAAAGTGAAATCTCTGTTTTTGGATGAAATTCCCTGTAGCTATCAATTAGGTCCAACTGGTCCAATGTATTGTTTAAAGCTTGTGTTTCCTTAATAATTTTCTGTTTGGATGATCTGTCCATTGGTGTGAGTGGGGTAATGTTCCCCACTATTATTGTATTACTGTCAATTTCCTTTTTAATAGTTAGCATTTGTCTTATGTATTAAGATGCTCCTCTGTTAGTTGCATATATATTTATAATTATTATATCTTCTTGGATTGGTCCCTTGACCATTATGTAGTGCCCTTCCTAGCCTCTTGTAACAGTCTTAAAGTCTATTTTACCTGATGTGAGTATTGCTATTCCTGCTTTCTCTTGATTTCCATTTGCACAGAATATCTTTTACCAGTCCCTCACTTTCAGGCTGTGCGTGTTCCTAGGTTTGAGGTGAGTCTCTTGTAGACAGTATATATAGGGGTCTTGTTTTCGTATCCATTCAGCCAATCTGTGTCTTTTGGTTGAAACGTTTAGTCCATTTACATATAAGGTAATTATTGATATGTATGATCCTATTACCATTTACTTTATTGTTTTGGGGTTTGTTTTTGTAGGTCTTTTCTTTCTCTTGTGTTTCCTGTCTAGAGAAGAACTTTTAGCATTTGTTGTAAAGCTGGTTTTGTGGTGCTGAATTCTCTTAACTACACGCTTGTCTGTAAAACTTCTGATTTCTCTTTCAAATCTGAATGAATGAGATCTTCACTGGATAGAACAATCTTGGCTAAAAGTTTTTTCTGTTTCATCACTTTAAGTATATCCTGCCACTCCCTTTTGGCCTGCAGAATTTTCTGTTGAAAGATCAGCTGTTAGCCTATGAGAGTCCCTTTGTATGGTATTTGTTGCTTTTCCTTGCTGCTTTTAAGATTTGTTCTTGGTGTTTAATTTTCGTTAGTTTGATTAATATGTGTCTTGGTGTTTTTTTCCTTGGGTTTATCCTATATGGGACTCTCTGAGATTCCTGGATTTGGGCAGCTATTTCCTTTCCCATGTTAGGGAAGTCCTTGACTATTGTTTTTCAGTTCCTAAGTCATGTCCTGCTCTTTGCAACCCCATGGGCTTGCATCATGCCAGGCTTCCGTATCCTTCACTATCTCCTGGAGTTTTCCCAAACTCATATCCATTGAGTCGGTGATGTCATCCAACCATCTCATCTTCTGTTGCCCCCTTCTCCTCCTGCCCTCAACCTATAATCTCCTCAAATATTTTCTCATACCATTTATTTTTGTTGTCTTCTTCTAGGGCCCCTATAATTCTAATGTTGGTACACTTCATGTTGTCACAGTGGTTGCTGAGACTGTCCTTATTTCGTTTCTTTTTTCTTTATTCTGCTCTGCTTCAGTTATTTCCACTATTCTATCTCCCAGCTCACTTGTCTGTTTTTCTGCCTCAGATAGTTTGCTATTTATTCAATGGCACCCCACTCCAGCACTCTTGCCTGGAAAATCCCATGGGTGGAGGAGCCTGATAGGCTGCAGTCCATGGGGTCACTAAGAGTCGGACAAGACTGAGCAACTTCACTTTTACTTTTCACTTTCATTCATTGGAGAAGGAAATGGCAACCCACTCCAGTGTTCTTGCCTACAGAATCCCAGGGACAGAGAAGCCTGGTGGGCTGCTGTCTATGGGATCGCACAGAGTCAAACACGACTGAAGTGACTTAGCAGTGTATTTTTAATCTCAGTTATTGTGTTGTTTATTGCTGATTGTCTATTCTTTAATTCCTTTAGGTCCTGGTTAAGTATTTCTCATATCTTCTCTATCCATGCCTCTAGTCTATGTATATGTGCTTCCATTTTGTTTCCAAGATTTTGGATTGTCTTTTTACTATCATTACCTGAATTCTTTTTCAAGTAGACTGCTTATTTCCTCTTCATTTGTTTGGTCTTAAGGTGTTTTTTTTTTTTTTTTTTTGTGGGCTTCCCTGGTGGCTCAGAGGTTAAGCATCTGCCTCCAATGTGGGAAACCTGGGTTCGATCCCTGGGTCAGGAAGATCCCCTGGAGAAGGAAATGGCAACCCACCCCAGTATTCTTGCCTGGAGAATCTTATGGAGAGAGGAGCTTGGTAGACTACAGTCCATGGGGTCACAAAGAGTTGGACACGACTGAATGACTTCATTTTCACTCTAAGGTTTTTTTTTTTTTTTACCATATTCCTTCATCTGCTGCATTTTTCTCTGTATTTTCATTTTGTTTAATTCACTGTGTTTGGATTCTCCTTTCTGCAGGCTGGAGAATTATATTTCCTCTTAATTGTGGAGTCTGCCCCCAGTGAGTGAGGTTGGATCAGTGCTTTGTAAAGGTTTCCTTGTTGGGAGGACTTGTGCCTGTGTTCTGGTGGATGGAACTGGATCTTGTCTCTCTGAGGGGTACTGCCAAATCCAGGAGTGTGTTTTGGGGTGTCTATGGGGTTGGTATAGCTTTGGGCAGCCTTTCTGCTAATGGGCAGGGCTGTGTTTCTTTTTGCTAGTGATTTGGCATGAGGTGTCTGGCACTGGAGCTTTCTGGCCTTTGGGTGAGGTTTGGTCTTAGTGTTGAGATGGAGGCCTTTGGGAGAGCTCTTGTCAATTAATGTCCTATGGGGTTGGGAGTTCTTTGGTGGTCCAAAGTCCTATACTCAGGTCTCCCACTTCAGGGGTTCAGGCCTGATCCCTTACTGTGGCACCAAGATTTCACAGGCCTCATAGCACAAAAGATAAAAGCCCAATTCAGTAGCCAAGGTGAAACCAACACTCAATAGCCAAGAACACCCAAAGAAACTCACAGACTTACAAAGGGAAAAGAAGAGAGAAAACAGAGGAAAAAAAGGATAAAAAAGGAATAAAAAAAGAAAAGCACAATCAAGACTAGGGTAAAAATAATTTGTTTAAAATTAAAATATTTTAAAAAACGGAAAAAGTAGGTTATGAAAAATAAAAATTTAAGGTATAATTTTTTAAAAAGAACATGAAACAATATGAAAAAGAAAAGAAAAAAGGGTGAAAGGTGAAAGGGTGAAAAGGAAAGGAGGAAAATGTATATAGAGTGGCAATTCCACCTCCATCTCCCTAGGAGTTCTTCCAAAACTTGACTGTTCTCTGGATCTGTTGTGGGGACAGTACAGACTCTAATCTAGCCCTATACCTGTGTGTGCTTGCCTCCAGTGTCCACAGTGGCCAGAGCTAGAGCTTCTTCTTTTGTGTGAACACTCATTGTCCTTTTATATATTCCATCGGACTTCCCTGGTGGCTCAGAGGTAAGGAATCTGCCTGCCAATGAAGGAGATGTGGGTTCAATCCCTGGGTCGACAAGATCCCATGGAGGAGGAAATGGCTACCCACTCACTATTTCTGCCTGGGAAATCCCATGGACAGAGGAGTCTGGTGGGCTACAGTCCACGGGGTCACAAAGAATTGGACATGACTTAGCAACTAAACAACAAGTCTCAGAGTTTACCTAGTTGATCATGTGGATTTAGTCTGCAGCTTGTACAGCTGGTGGAAAGGTTTTCAATGCTCTTCCTTAGCCACTCTGCCCCTGGAGCTCAGCTGTGATTTTATCTCCACCTCTGCTTATGGGTCATCCACTGGAGTTTGCTCCTGAGGCTGCCCTGGAGGACTTGGGTCTGCCCCAGTGAGGACTGGGTGTGAGGTGGCGTAGTTGCTTGGATCAGAGGCCCTGGAAGCACCAGATATGCAGAGGAGCTAGTGCAGGAGATATGGCTCTATTAGGACTTTTTCTAGCTTCTGGCAACTCCTCCCCAAGGAACTCCACCCCACTGAGGACTAGGTATGGAGGTGGCTCAACTGGCTGCATTGTGGGGAACCTGGTGGTGCCAGGTGTGCAAGGAAGCCAGTGGCCGTAAGTACATGAGATTTTCACACTACTAGGGTTTTTTTTTTTTTCCCCTAGCCTCTGGCAGTTCTACCCTAGCGAGGACTAGGTGTGGAGGTGGCACAGATGCTTGGATCCCAAGGAACCTCAGTGTGCCAGATGTATAGGGAAGCCAGCAGCCACAGGTGCAGGATATAAGGATATAAAAGGTTATTAGAGCCTTTTTCCAGAGAAGGCAATGGCACCCCACTCCAGTACTCTTGCCTGGAAAATCCCATGGACGGAGGAGCCTGGTAGGCTGCAGTCCATGGGATTGCTAAGAGTTGGACATGACTGAGCGACTTCACTTTCACTTTTCACTTTTATGCAGTGGAGAAGGAAATGGCAACCCACTCCAGTGTTCTTGCCTGGAGAATCCCAGGAACGGGGGAGCCTGGTGGGCTGCCGTCTATGGGGTCACACAGAGTTGGACACGACTGAAGCGACTTAGCAGCAGCAGCAGCAGAGCCTCTTTCTAGCCTCTGGCAGCTGATGTTCAAAGGGCTTCCTTGGCTGGTCCTTCTATGGTGCTTGGTGCAGCAAGCATTCAAATGGCCATCCTGGCTGGGGTCCCTCTCTATTGCTTAGTGTGTCAGGCACTCAAAGGGCCACCACCTCTGGAGTCTTTCTCCATCAGCTGCTAGCATCAGTATGTGGGGAGAGAGAAAGGCTACAGTGGTGGTTCTACTCCCTGCACTTGACTCAGCAGTATCACCCTGCCTCCAGAGCTGCCCAGCTTTCCTCCAAGGACATTCTTCTATCTCCTCCCTCACATCCCCTCAGGATGTCTCCCATAGTCAATAGCAATCCTTGTCCTGGGACTGCTCTCCAGTCCCTACCCAGTCCCTACTGTACATACTGGAAGACCTGTGTCCCTGTCTGGAGTACATAGGGCTGCAGTACAGATTGTTTGTGTGGTTCTCACTCCATTCAGACCTTCACAGATCAGCTGCTTCATCCTCCAACAGCCTCAAATGCCTCCCCTTTGTCCCAAACTATTCCTCTGATGCGGGGGTTTCACCCCTGCTTCAGTTCCTCCACCCCATGGGTTAGGTCCAGTCCTACTCACTCTCTTTCTGTTTTTTTCCCTTCCTTCCTTCATTCTACCAAGTTTTGCATCAATCTATGTATTCCCTTCTGGTGGTCAGGGACTCCAGCCAGCTCTCAGCTGGTGCTCTGTGAGATCCTCTGCATCTGAAGATGTATTCCTGATGCAAGCACAAAGAGAGATATACTCTATGTCTACCTACTGTGCTGCCATCTCATCATCTCCTCCAAAATAGTTTTTAGTGTATCTTTAATTCTGGTTCAGGATGAAAAACCTAGGGTAAGGCTGTGATGGAAAACCCAGGTAGGGCTATGGAAGGGGTCTTCTAGGCTGGTTAAAGCTCTGAGGGTTGAAGACTCTATTTCTCCACTGTGTCTAATAGCTTGAAACCTGGGGAATTTTCATTTCCTTGCTTCCAGTTTATCACAAATACTGCTCTTAGACTTATTAGTCCTACTTTGAGCTGCTGGAAAATGTTTAAGTTGTTTGATTTATTGTCTCAGGCTCATTAAAAGAAAAAAAGAGCAAGAGTATGAAAAGAAGGGCTGATTGGGAGAGAGAGAAGAAATGTGAAAGACTTAGAAAGTAGAGGGCATCTGGATCAGGTTTCCCAGTGGCTCAGCAGTAAAGAATCTGCCTGCTATGCAGAAGACACAGGAGATCTGGGGTCAGTCCCTGGGTGGGGAAGATTCCCTGGAGAAAGAAATGGCAACCCGCCCCAGTATTCTTTCCTGAAAAATTCCATGGACAGAGGAGCCTGGCAGCCCATGGGTTGCAAAGAGTCAGACACAACTGAGCACTGCACTGTACTTGACATTGTAGAAAATAAAACGGAAGAAATATTTTCTGAGAGTTTCAGTTTCACAGTTCTTTTGAGAGTGTTAATACAATTTTAGCGAAGAATTTAAGCCTGCTGTGTGACTCTTGTCCTAAGACCATGTAAACCACAAATTGGCACTTGCAAAAGTCATTTGTCATCTCCCTCTGTGGAGGCTCACAGCTGCCTGCGTTTAGTGGTGGCTACGAGGCACAGGAGGGCTTACAGGAGCCATCCCACATTGAAGGTCAGGAAGGGTGGCGGTGAGGAGATACCCCTCATCCAAGGTAAGGAGCAGCAGCTGTGCTTTGCTAGAGCAGCCATGAAGAGACACCCAACGCCCAACATAAGAGAAACCCAAGTAAGATGGTAGGTGTTGCAAGAGGGCATCAGAGGGCAGACACACTGAAACCATACTCACAGAAAACTAGTCAATCTAATCACACTAGGACCACACCCTTGTCTAACTCAATGAAACCAAGCCATGCCTGTGGGGCAACCCAAGATGGGCAGGTCATGGTGGAGAAGTCTGACAGAATGTGGTTCACTGGAGAAGGGAATGGCAAACCACTTCAGTATTCTTGCCTTGAGAACCCCATGAACAGTACGAAAAGGCAAAATGATAGGATACTGAAAGAGGAACTCCCCAGGTTGGTAGGTGCCCAATATGCTACTGGAGATCAGTGGAGAAATAACTCCAGAAAGAATGAAGGGATGAAGCCAAAGCAAAAACAATACCCAGCTGTGGATGTGACTGGTTATAGAAGCAAGGTCCAATGCTGTAAAGAGCAATATTGCATAGGAACCTGGAATGTCAGGTCCATGAATCAAGGCAAATTGGAAGTGGTCAAACAAGACGTGGCAAGGGTGAACGTCGACATTCTAGGAATCAGCGAACTCAAATGGACTGGAATGGGTGAATTTAACTCAGATGACCATTATATCTACTACTGCGGGCAGGAATCCCTCAGAAGAAATGGAGTAGCCATCATGGTCAGCAAAAGAGTCCAAAATGCAGTACTTGGATGCAGTCTCAAAAATGATAGAATAATCTCTGTTTGTCTCCAAGGCAAACCATTCAATATCACAGTTATCCAAGTCTATGCCCAAACCAGTAATGCTGAAGAAACTGAAGCTGAACGGTTTTATGTAGACCTACAAGACCTTTTAGAACGAACACCCAAAAAAGATGTCCTTTTCATTATAGGGGACTGGAATGCAAAAGTAGGAAGTCAAGAAACACCTGGAGTAACAGGCAAATTTGGCCTTGGAATGCGGAATAAANCTTGGAAAAGAACAGAGATCATTCTGTCATTTTTGAGACTGCATCCAAGTACTGCATTTCAGACTCTTTTGTTGACCATGATGGCTACTCCATTTACTCTAAGGGATTCCTGCCCACAGTAGTAGATATAATGCTCATCTAGGTTAAATTCACCCATTCCAGTCCATTTTAGTTTGCCAATTCCTAGAATGTCGACATTCACTCTTGCCCTCTCTTGTTGACCACTTCCAATTTGCCTTGATTCATGGACTTGACATTCCAGGTTCCTATGCAATATTGCTCTTTACAGCATCAGACCTTGCTTCTATCACCAGTCACATCCACAGCTGGGTATTGTTTTTGCTTTGGCTCCAACCCTTCATTCTTTTTGGAGTTATTTCTCCATTGATTTCCAGTAGCATATTGGGAACTTACTGACCCGGGGAGTTCCCCTTTCAGTGTCCTATCATTTTGCCTTTTCATACTGTTCATGAGGTTCTCAAGGCAAGAAAACTGAAGTGGTTTGCCATTCCCTTCTTCAGTGGACTACATTCTGTCAGACCTCTCCACCATGACCCACCATCTTGGGGGCCCCACAGGGCATGGCTTAGTTTCATTGAGTTAGACAAGGCTGTGGTCCGGGTGATCAGACTGGCTAGTTTTCTGTGATTATGGTTTCAGTGTGTCTGCCTTCTGATGCCCTCTCACAACACCTCCTGTCTTACTTGGGTTTCCCTTACCTTGGACATGGGGTATCTCTTCACAGCTGCTCCAGCAAAGCGCAGCTGCTGCTCCTTACCTTGGACGAGGAGTAGCTCCTCATGCCCACCCCACCTGACCTTGAAAGTGGAGTAGCTCCTCTCTGCCCTCCTTTGCCCGCACAGCCGCCTCTACTTGGACATGGTGTTGCTCCTCTCTGCCACCACCCCTGACCTTGGGCGAAGGGTAGCTCCTCTCAGCCATGCTTCATTTCATGCATTGGAGGAGGACACAATGCACAAGAGAACTGAGGAATTCAACTAATGCCAGAAATGAGTCCTCAGACATCCATTGCCAGTCTGGTCCTCCAGCCATTTCTCTCTCTTCAAGCCATTCCTGATGAAGCCTCAGTCGTGGTACAGAGAGGAGCCATCTTTATTGAGCTCCACCCACATTCCTGACTACAAAATTTTGAGCATAATAAAATGTTGACTGTTTCAGTTCATTAAATAATAGATAACCAGAATAAAACTGGCAACAGATAACCAATAGATAACCTGAACCCTCAGACTCATCAGGCCTCTGAAAAGTGGTGGTGGGGGGGGGAGGGGCAAGTGCCTACTTCCTGCAGCAGGCACTCATAGCTGGTCATCATGTCTTTTTCATTTCGGACGTGCACAGCAGTAAGTGGCAGCTTGCAGCAAGCAGCAGCGAGCAGTAGCTGGAAGCAGGGTCTTAGTCTCCCAGACCAGGAGTCCTAACCACTGGACCACAGGAGCCAGCAGTTAGGGCTAAGGTCCCTAGTCTTGCCTGCCTCTTCAAGAATGAATTCAAGGAAGGAGGCAGAAGGTAAAGAGTAAAGTAAAAAGTTTATTGAGAAGAAAAGTACACGCAGGAAAGGGACAAGCGAACCAAGACAGTCGCACCTTTGGCAAGCTTAAGTCCTTTCTAAGGGGGCAGGTTTCTGGGTCTCTGTCTTCCCTCAGGCCAATCATCTTGCTCTGTGCCCCCTCCCCTGGGCAATCTGTCTCAGAACCTGAGCTGCACATCCACACCTTAGACAAGAAGGATCTCGAAGTGAAGGCTTCTGGAAGGAGCAAGGCTCACTATGGTCTGGAATCATCCCCTGACTTTTGACTCCAAGGAGCCTTTTGTGTGCTGTCTCCCTCCCTTTATTCAGGCAGGGTTTTTGCCTCTTTTTCTTTGCCAAGGTTATTCCCTTGAGGCGTGTACAAGAGACAAACGCTGGCTAGAACAGAAACCCTTGTTTCTGTTGTTGCTTCCATTTCCGAAAACAAACAGGGCTGATTGTGAATTTCCTACCTGGAGCCCTCCTATCTCTTGCCTTGGGAAATGCAAAGAGGAGGCCAGCTGATTGTGCATTTCCAACTTGAAGCCCATCTAGTTCCCACCTCACTTTCTCCCTGTGTGAGTACAGGCTGACTAGCTAAAGGACGGCAGTTTTCAGACTGCCTTTCAGCCGGAGGAGACTGTGAGACTAAGTTCTGGCAAAGGGGATATAGAGGAAACCATAGCAGCTGAGCAATAACTCTCCTTTCTTTTATTTATTTTTTATTGAAGGATAATTGCTTTATAGAATTTTGTTGTTTTCTATCAAACCTCAACATGAATCAGCCACAGGTATACACATATCTCCTCTCTTTTGAACCTCCCTCCCATCTCCCACCCCATCCCACCCCTCTAGATTGATACAGAGCCCCTGTTTGAGTTTCCTGAGCCACACAGCAAATTCCCGTTGGCTCTCTATTTTACATATGGTAATGTAAGTTTCCATGTTACTCTCTCCATACATCTCACCCTCTCCTCCCCTCTCCCCATGTCCATAAGTCTATTCTCTATGTCTGTTTCTCCATTGCTGCCCTGTAAATAAATTCTTCAGTACCATTTTTCTAGATTCCGTATATGTGCGTAAGAATATGATATTTATCTTTCTCTTTCTGACTCACTTCACTCTGTGTATTCTTGCCTGGAGAATCCCACGGACAGAGGAGCCTGGCAGGTTACAGTCCATGGGGCCACAAAGAGTCAGACACAACTGAAGCAACTTAGCAAAAATACCCATTGGTGCTTCCAGCTGGAAGGTTCAGAACCTATTTCATCTAGACATGTTTCTAGAACCTATTACATCTAATCAGTTCATCCACCTGATTAGAACTGACTCAAATATATTCCTTTTTATGGCTGAGTAATATTCCATTTCCAAAATATACAAGCAGCTCATATAACTCAATGCTAGAAAATCATACAAATCCTCCCCTCTCCCCATGTCCATAAGTCTATTCTCTATGTCTGTTTCTCCATTGCTGCCCTGTAAATAAATTCTTCAGTACCATTTTTCTAGATTCCGTATATGTGCGTAAGAATATGATATTTATCTTTCTCTTTCTGACTCACTTCACTCTGTGTATTCTTGCCTGGAGAATCCCACGGACAGAGGAGCCTGGCAGGTTACAGTCCATGGGGCCACAAAGAGTCAGACACAACTGAAGAACTTAGCAAAAATACCCATTGGTGCTTCCAGCTGGAAGGTTCAGAACCTATTTCATCTAGACATGTTTCTAGAACCTATTACATCTAATCAGTTCATCCACCTGATTAGAACTGACTCAAATATATTCCTTTTTATGGCTGAGTAATATTCCATTTCCAAAATATACAAGCAGCTCATATAACTCAATGCTAGAAAATCATACAACCAAAAAGTTGAATCAAAAAGTGGGGAAAAGACCTAAACAGACATTTCTCCAAAGAAGACATACTAATAGCTAACAAACACTTGAAAAGATGCTCAACACTGTTCATTATCAGAGAAATGCAAATCAAAACCACAATGAGATATCACCTCACACTGGTCAGAATGGCCATCATCAAAAAATCTACAAAGAATAAATGCTGGAGAGGGTGTGGAGAAAAGGGAACACTCTTGCACTGTTGGTGGAAATGTAAATTGATATAGCCACTATGGAAAATGGTATAGAGGTTCTTTAAAAAGCTAGAGATAAAACCACCATATGACCCAGCAATCCCACTCAAAGGCATATACCTTGAGGAAACCAGGGTTGAAAAAGACACATGTATCCCATTTTTCATTGCAGCGCTATTTACAATAGCTAGAACATGGAAGCAACCTAGATGTCCATCGACAGATGAATGGATATAGAAGTAGTGATATGTATACACAATGGAATATTACTCAGCCATAAAAATGAACAATAACTCTTAAAAGAGAGAAGACACAGCTTTTATTTTTCTCCATTCATCCTGATTAGAATATGCACATGATAGCCAGCATTCAAGCAGCTACCTTGAACCAAGGGGGAAATAGTCTAAGGACCATGGAACATCAAGATCAAAGGATGCCCACAGAGCCATCATATTTACTGCCTTTCTGAATTCTTTTACATGAGT
This sequence comes from Aepyceros melampus, assembly GCA_006408695.1. Taxonomy (NCBI): domain Eukaryota; kingdom Metazoa; phylum Chordata; class Mammalia; order Artiodactyla; family Bovidae; genus Aepyceros; species Aepyceros melampus. The sequence goes on from SJXQ01009727.1 coordinate 81,873, forward strand.
GGGAAATCAATTTTAATCTTGTTTCAGCCACTGATATTTTCGGGGGGAAGACTCTATTATGTTTCACTTAATACTAAGGCTGCACCTACCTCACAGCGTTTATAGAGGATCCAAGTGTAAAACTTGTGGAAAAACATTCTGATTCATAATTTATTGCAAAAAATGTCATTTCCTTCCCTGTCTTCCTCCCATATACTTGACTAGCCAGTGCCTACAACAATGTATTCCAGTCTTTCTCAAATTATTTAATGTTCTGCAACCTTCTTGGTAACAAATATTTGGAAGAGCAAGTTGCAGCATGGTCTCATCTCTGAGGATGGAGGACCACGGCTGTGTGGATAAGGACAACCTCAAGCACAGGAAAAGAAGACACACCTTGGGATAGGCTGTCTTTACAATCAAGGTAATTCAAGAGGAGGATGTGCTTGTGGTAAAGTTAACCAACTACAGACACAGGAAGCAGCTGAGTTACTGTGGGATCCATTACATACTCATCGGGTTTCCCAGGGGGCACTAGCAGTAGAGAACCAAGGCAGGAGACCCAAGAGACTCAAGTTCGACCCCTGGGTCGGGAAGATCCCCTGGAGGAGGAAATGGCAACCCACTCCAGTATTCTTGCCTGGAGAATCCCACGGACAGAGGAGCCTGGCAGGCTACAGTCCATGGGGCCACAAAGAGTCAGACACAACTGAAGCAACTTAGCAAAAATACCCATTGGTGCTTCCAGCTGGAAGGTTCAGACAGGGAGTTTCCTTTCGCAATGGAATATGAAGCAAGAAGGAAGCTACTACAGTATGTCAGGAGTTCTGGATTTTTCATAACATTCAACCATTATAGCAACAAAGCAGATCAGGTTATGATCCCCACTTGTTAGTAAATGAGGCTCACTCAAGACAAGTGAGCTGATGTATATCAAGTTGCAAATCAGGAATGCAGGATTCCTAAATCCGTGCTATTTCTTCTATATCCTATTCTTAACAAGCACACTATATGAGCAAAATTAGAACAGCTAAACAGCCCCATCACTGTGAACCCACCCGACAGCCTCTGATGGAATCTGAGAGGCACTTGCCACTCAGAACCTCTGCATTCTTGGCATCCCCCTTTGCATGGCTGGAGGTGTTGTGCCCCAGGCTGGACTCCGCACTGCAGGTGCTTTGACCCTGCCCACTGAGAGAGAAGGCGGTGTACCACCTTACTATCCAAGCAACACCGACAAAGGGATAAGGAAGAAGGGGCAGGGGAAGCCTATCATTTCAGAGGAAATACTTAGGCAGGGATTGGTTTATCCATGAGGGCCACCCTGAGTAGAAGAGGACAGTGTCCTGCCTCCTTGCCTCCTTGATTTGCTGTGAGAACGCAGCCACCGGCATATGTCACTCAGCTCAAAGTAAACCTGTTTCCCCATCTCTGGTTCAGTGAAGGCTGCTCTCAGACCATGACGTGGACTCACTGTGGGGAGCAGTTAACTGAAATACCTCTCCCAACCTTCCTTACCTCCAGGCTCACTGTCACTGACTTCAAGCAGCTCTGACTTGCTGTTCTGGACTCATGCACACACTTGGGGACTGCTTGTCTCTCTTTCACTCTCATCCCCCAAATTTCTTGCCCTTTTTGCACTGAGTTTTCATGGCAAGCTTCCTAAAGCTCATATCCAGCCAGGTCTCTCACGGGCTTAAAAACATTCCCAGCCATCACACTCCTCAGGAATGGCAGCATGACATTTATGACCTGTCCCTGATTCTCACAGCTCCCCTCGTCCCCAGCTCTCCACTGCCCCACTCTCCCTGAGAATGGGTGGGCCTTGCCTATCCCATCACTTGACAAGCTTCTTTCCCAATCCTCCTGAGCATTCCTACTCATCTCTTGTCTTCTGGGAGTGCTGCCTTTTCTACGGCATCTTCTAGAATTCTCCAATGGGAGTTTCTGTTCCCTTCTCTCATCCCACCTCTGGGGGTCCTTGATTATAGCACAAGTCCATTCACATGGGTTATATACATGTGCTTGGGCTTTTTTCACTATCCCTCTACGCTGAAGTCCTTCTAGTCAAAGCTATGGTTTTTCCAGTAGTCATGTATGTATGTGAGAGTTGGACTATAAAGAAGGTTGAGCACCAAAGAGCTAATGCTTTTGAACTGTGGTGTTGGGAAGACTCTTGAGAGTCCCTTGGACTGCAAGGAGATCCAACCAGTCCATCCTAAAGGAAATCAGTCCTGAATATTCATTGGAAGGACTGATGCTGAAGCTGAAACTCCAATACTTTGGCCACCTGATATGAAGAACTGACTCACTGAAAAAGACCCTGATGTTGGGAAAGATTGAAGGCAAGAGGAGAAGGGGACCATAGAGGATGAGATGGTTGGATGGCATCACTGACTCAATGAACATGAGTTTGGGTAAACTCCAGGAGTTGGTGATGGACAGGGAGGCCTGGCGTGCTGTAGTCCATGGGGTCACAAAGATTCGGACACGATTGAGCAATTGAACAGAACTGAACTCCAGGATGATGGGTTTTTATATCTCAACATTAGCCCAATGTTGTAAGAAAATGGGTGCTCAGTAAATTTTTGTTAAAGTCAGTAAATTGGAAAGCGCGTGTGTGTGAGTGTTTGTGTGTGTGTTCAGTTGCTCAGTCATGTCCGACTCTTTGCAATCTCATGGACTGTAGCCTGCCAGTCTTCTCTGTCCATGGGATTTTCCAAGCAAGAATACTGGAGTGAGTTGCCATTTCCTCCTCCAGGGGATCTTCCTGACCCTGGGATTGAACCTGTATTGGTAGGTGGGCTCTTTACCTCTCTACCACCTGGGAAGCCCAGAAAGCATGTGAGTTGATTGCTTGTCAGTCTGCATACTTCTTATAATTGCTATATATTTACTATCTAATAGGTGGGAGTAAATATTCATTATATCATTTCTCTAAACAAAATAACTAAATCAGGTCAGTTTAATACAATCTATAAATGACAAATCTGCAAAGTGCCTCTCTCTCTTTAAACGTAATTTGAGACAACTACTGGCATAAACGCAATGAAGTTTGAAAATAAAATAACTTCAAAGTGGCCTGCTTTTCCCATGGGGGAAGTTACAGAATCACACATAATAATCTTTATTTTATTCTAAGTGATGAATTTGAGCATCTTGACAACTGTGCCAAAAAAAAAAGGCACAGTGAGAAAGGCAGAACCAGTGTAAGAAAGAATGAAGTGAAGTTGCTCAGTCGTGCCTGACTCTTAGTGACCCCATGGACTGTAGCCTACCAGGCTCCTCCATCCATGGAATTTTCCAGGCAAGAGTACTGAAGTGGGTTGCCGTTTCCTTCTCCAGGGGATCTTCCTGACCCGGGGATTGAACCTGGGTCTCCTATATCGCAGGCAGATGCTTTACCCTCTGAGCCACAGAGAAGGCCAAGAAAGAATGGGCAATGCTGAATTGCATGATTATGCCAGCCGTGACAAGGCTGGCTCACTGCTGTCTCCAGGAGAAACATAGATAGTCTTAATGAGACCTGGAGTTGCTGTTGTTGTTCAATCACTGACTTGTGTCTAATTTTTTGTGACCCCATGGACTGTAACACACCAGGTTCCTCTGTCCTCCACTATCTCCCTGAGTTTACTCAAATTCATGTCCATTGAGTCAGTGCTAACCATCTCATCCTCTTCTTTTGCCCTCAATCTTTCCCAGCATCAGGGTCTTTTCCAATGAGTCAGCTCTTCTCATGAGGTGGCCAAGGTACTGGAGCTTCAGCTTTAGTATCATTCCTTCCAAAGAAACCCTAGAGTTGATCTCCTTCAGAATGGACTGGTTGGATCTCCTTGCAGTCCAAGGGACTCTCAAGAGTCTTCTCCAACACCACAGTTCAAAACTATCAGTTCTTCAGCACTCAGTCTTCTTTATGGTTCCAACTCTCACATGCATACATGACTACTGTAGAAACCATAGCTTTGAGGACAGGGTTGTAACCATGAGAAAAACTATAAAAGAAGAAATGCATGTATTTTTATTCATTTATAATTGCACAAATGTTACAATTAATATTGCCTTTCTATTACTGCCAGTATGACAAAACAAAAACCTATATACCAGTTTATTTTTAGAAATCTACCCCACATAAAAAGTATGTCAAATATGTATCCAGTATGTCAACTTTGCTTTTCTCCTTTTATTGTATAGACTATGTATTAAAAATGCCAGGGGAAACTTGTAGAAATAGCATAGAACTTATTGTTAACAACTCCTTAGGCAATGGCACCCCACTCCAGTACTCTTGCCTGGAAAATCCCATGGACAGAGGAGCCTGATGGGCTGCAGTCCATGGGGTCGTTGAGAGTTGAACACGACTGAGTGACTTCACTTTCACTTTTCACTTTCATGCATTGGAGAAGGAAATGGCAACCCACTCCAGTGTTCTTGCCGGGAGAATCTCAGGAACAGTGGAGCCTGGTGGGCTACCATCTATGGGGTCGCACAGAGTCGGACACAACTGAAGCGACTTAGCAGCAACAGCAGCAGCAGGCAACGTATATGTTATTCCATCTCTGTATACCTTCCAAGGGGTGGAAACTCCTTTTGAAAAAAATTCACATGATTAATGACAGAATCTTCACTGAATTCACTCTAACCATGGGTTTTTAATTTAATCCTATCAACCTCTTCAAAACGGAACTAAAGTGCTGGTATATTATCAGGAACTGTCCTTTTGTTGTTTGCACTGAAACTCACCTTCTCCAACATACAGCTCTTTCTCTGGTGATACCTGTGAGATGCATGTTATCATTTTACAGACAAAGAAACAGCAGCGCTGAAGGAGTACGTTTCATAGCTTGTACATTGTGTACATTTCACAGCCACTAAACAGAAGATTGAGGATCAAACCTAGGCAGCGCGTGTGTAAGTCGCTCAGTCGTGTCCGACCCTTTGTGACCCCATGGACTAAACAGTCCATGAAATTCTCCAGGCCAGAATACTGGAATGGGTAGCCTTTCCCTTCTTCAGGGGATCTTCCCAATCCAGGGATTGAACTCAGGTCTCCCATATTGCGGATGGATCCTTTACCAGCTGAGCCACAGGGAAGCCCAGTGACTTTAGTCGAGTTCCATCAATGACTCCAGGTTTGACACGTACATGACATATGTCACAAGTCATCCAACACTCAACACACTCTGTGCAGCTCCCACTGTGGACCGAGCCTGTGCTAAGAAGGACACAGGTGTGAGCCACACAAGGAGATTTTGTGGAGATTCCCCTCGGTCCCTGGCGTGCGTGTCTGCTCAGGCCCTCGGTCGTGTCCAACTCTTTTGTGACCCCATGGACTGTAGTCCACCAGGCTCCTCTGTCCATGGGATTTTCCAAGCAAGAATACTGGCATGGCTTGCCATTTCTTCCTCCAGGGGATCTTCCTGACCCAGGGATCGTGGATTCTTTACCACTGCGCCTCCTGGGAAGCCCTTTGGTCCCTGGCAGACAGCGTTAATTAACAGCGAGCTTACTCCTAGCCAGGAAGCAGTTTCATCACACTCACCAGCACTTTCAACCAGGCAGAGAGGGCACTGTCACGTACCCAGACCACACTGTGCCGCCTCCTGAGGTGGGATGTGCAGACTAAGGACCAGAGTCATAGAAACAAACATAAATGAATGTGATGGGGCTTCTGATCCATCTAGCAATGTCATCCTCAGTAGTGGCATGTTCATATCAAGGAAGCACAAAGACCAAAAGAAGCATCTTTAGTTCAGGATGTTTCCAGAAAATGTAGCACATCAATTCCACTCTTCTACCCGCCAAACTTTTAGAGTTCCTTCAAAATGATAGCTTACGGTGAACAGTGTCAGATTCATGATCTCCAAAGAAGAAGGTTTAGCTTCAGGACCAGGGACCAGGCTTGATCACTCAAGAACTTTTGTGTAGCAGTTTTATTACAGTATAAAAACAGACAGAGAAAGCGTCTGACACAGACATCAGAAGGGGGGCAGAGAGTGCCTCACTCGCTAGTCTTTAGCAAGCAGATTATATACTTTTTAATTAGTTATTACAATAAATTAAAAGAATGTCTCACGTTTGTGAAAATTTTATCAGACCCACTCCACAATTTACATTTTAGGATAACAGGATTAGAACTTAACAATAGAAAGATTCTACCAGACTCACTCCCATAATTTACATTCTAAAATATCAGGATTAGTCAGAAGATTTTCAGGAAAGAGAAACTGTCCTCAAGCAGGATACAGTCTTGTTATATATCCCTAGTACAGAGTTTAAACTGAGTGTGTTGTGTAATCATCAGTTCCAGGCTTAAAGAAAAAAAAACATTTTATGTGACTAAGACTAGCAAATGTAGACAAAAAAATGTGTGTCCTTTCCTCTTCCTTGAGAATTCCATACCCCTATCTCCTCCTCGAGAACCCCAGATCCCTCTCTCCTCAGGGATCCCTGGATTTCTTATCCACCTGCCTATGAATTGACTCTCTCAAAAGCCATTCCAGTCCAATGTCACCTCCTCTTGGAAGCCCTCCTGGATTCTCCAGCCAGTTTGTCTTCCACGATCCTGAAATACCTTGTCCCACTAAGTGTTTTTCACAAGTATCCCTAGTTAGTTAGCTGGATATACAGTACCACTGTGAGCACACTTAAATCTAAGGTTATCCTGGAATATGACCACTGCTGCTGATTCAGCTCTTGCTACCATGCCCTGGCCCTGCTCTGGGAATATCTAAACTATGGAAATGAAAGCACACAGTCTTACCAGCATTCTAATAACCTAGTTCTCACCAGTTCAGGGGGTGCTGTGCGAAGCTGAGTAGCCTTGTATCTCCACTGTTGCTATATTTTCTGTCTTGGGTGTATCTATCACCCCATCCTCCAAAGCTAAGACCATGGGAAAGGGCCACTCCCCGACATTCAGTAGTCACTGGGTACAGCTAGTGTGGCTCGACACTCTGAGCCCCTCACCCCATGCTCAGCTCTCAGAGCTTCTGTAAGAGAAAGAGGGTTAACTCTCTTGCTCTCTGATCACTATTGTCTTCTTTTTGCCACTGGCCATTTTCTCTTCTTTTTGCAAGATTTTTGCATCATTAAGCAGAAGATCTTTCCCATTTAAATTCATATCATTTCATGATTAAAAATCTCTGTCCCCTACTAGAAGGAAAGCTTCATGAGGGTACACATGTTTCTATTTGTCCTCTGTTATACCAGCATCTGGGTTTCCCATCTGGGCTTCCCAGGTAATGCAGAGGTCAAGAACTTGCCTGCCAGTGCAGGAAAGCAAGAGACTAGGGTTCGATCCCTGGGTCAGGAAGATCCCTGGAGAAGGAAATGACAGCCCACTCCAGTATTCTTGCCTGGAAAATTCCATGGTCAGAGAAGCCTGTCAAGCTACGGTCCGTAGCGTCACACACACACACATACATACACCAGCGTATGGTGTACAGTGAATGCTCAATAGATGTTTGCTGGATGGGGGGATGGAAGGCTGAATGGATGGATATATCTGGCTACACGAACCCTTGACTTCCACGGACCAAAGTATTATGGAACATTTGTCTTGAATTGATTGTCACTGTCAAAGGCGCAGATATCCATTGGCCCTTATATTTAATTTCTGCTCCAGAATTCCAGTTCCACTTTGAAAGCTTTGTCCAGGTTTTCTATTCCTCTAGTGACCTAGTCCTCTAGTTACCTGTTCACCCTCTTTTCCAGGCCATCCAGAAATCCCTGGCAGTGGACAGACACTCTTTAAACAGCAAGATCACAGCATCTACACTTTAGTTAAACACACCCTCCATTTTCAACCACTCCAGGGACTAAACTAATCATTGGCAAACACCCTTAAGAGTGTGGTCTTCTTAAAACGAGTATTATAATCATTAGCCGTCATCTGGTGGGTAAATTACAGGCAGAAGATACAAGTTTAAGAGGTTGAAAATATGGTTGCTTTCTAAGGGTTAAACTAATTAAATCAATACATAATAGGAGGTGACAGAAATGACTTTGAGGCTCAGGGGAAAGTCACTCCACCACGGCCTGGTTATAATATTAACACATCTAAAAGGAAGAGTGAGGCACAGATGGAAAACAGAGTCTGTGGGTAAGGGCTGTCTGCAAGCTCCCCCAGCCATGTCCAGCTGCTGCTGCTGCTAAATCACTTCAAAATGCTTGATTTTTGCCAACTCTGTTATTTATACTGATTTAGCACAGTGGTCCTCAGACCGATCAGGCATCAGAATCTTGGAAGGCTTTGTTAAAGCTCAGATCTCTTGGGCCCACTCTGGCATTTTCCAGGCAGCCTGTCAGGGTGAGGGGTGGGAAGGGAGTCCCCAAGAACTTGACATTTCTCCAGACTCCCAGCCTTTGCTGCTGTTGCTGGTTGAAGAATGCACTTTGAGGACCACTGACTTAGGTAGATGTTTCACCAGTGCTTTGGCGAAACTCAAAGAGGCTGCCCGGCTGCATTCAGCTTTTAGAGTTTAAATGAAATCCTTTCCCAGCCACACCGGATACCGTAAGGATGACATAATCGACATAAATCAAATACAAACTAGTTACAGGCCCTATGAAATGGAAAGTACTTACGGGCTTAGAATTTCGGTTTCAACCCCTGTAAGGCTGATTATTTACCCCCAAGCCCTGATCCTCTCACTGTGATTACTGCCACCTGGTACCTAGTAAAATCTAGATATTGGCAGACAAATTATTTAGAGCATTTCCTAGTACAAATAGTAAAAAGAGTAGTCCAGATTTTCAATCTATTTATTTAGTATTTATCTACTTTGTTGTTGTTGTTTAACCTCTAAGTCACGTCCAACTCTTTTGCGACCCCATGGACCATAGCCTGCCAGGCTCCTCTGTCCACAGGGTTCTCCAGGCAAGAATAGTGGAGTGGGTTGCCATGCCCTCCTCCAGGGGATCTTCCTGATCCAGGAATCGAACCTGTGTTTCTTACATCTCCCTCATTGGCAGCCGTGTTCTTTACCAGCTGGGAAGCTCCAAATGAAGTGTTATATCCCATCAATAACTCTTCAACATCACTTTGATGCTTTTAACTGCCCAGCTTAACTTCTTTGCATTTTTTCAGAGAACATATTGACTCTAGATAAGTCAGCCTCTTATCAACCTAAGTATACCCTGCTCCTTAACAATAACAATCTGTTTTATTATTATAATGAAAGTAAACGGGTATTATCGTGTGCTACTATTAGGTAACGTCCTTAATGAATCCTCCCCAGAGCCCAAGAAGATACAATTTCCTTGCAGTTTACTGGTGGTGAATCTGAGACTTTCAGAGTTTGGAAAGACTGGCCAGAGATCAGTGGCTAAACGAGTGGCAGAGCTCGGATCTGCCCCATCCTCTCTTCTTTGTCAGAGCGGCAAGCCTCTCGTTGTATCACAGGAGAATCACCTGCACAGACTTTACAGAAGCAAGAGCCAGAGGCAGAGTTTGGTCGAGGAGGACTGGGAGGGTATCAGCCCTGCTGGCAGCCCGGCTTGCTTCTGGGCCCCCTGTGACCTGGAGCGAGGCACATCCTTCGTAATTCACCAGGCCTGTGGTTAAGGAGGCGGCAGCCCACACGAATTCTAAGGTCTATTCCAAACCCGAAGCTTACATTTCCCCTTCTGGGTTTTTATTAAAGACCTTCACAGTTCACCCAGACAGAAGACCTTCATTCAGTGGGTTTTCCCTGCCTCACTCCCTTACCTTCCATTCTCCAGCACAAGACACCTCACATCTCTTTACCATGCGTTCCATCAAAACATAAAGGCATATATACAATGATGCTCCACTATTTGGCAATGATTCAAAGATCGTTTTGCATCTTTCTCTCCCTTTTTTTTAAATCTATATGCCTTTTTTTAAAAAAAAAAGTATCACTAAATTTCTTCCACGAGTAAGACCTAGCTAGCCTTTTCCTTAATTTTTACCCCGCCCCCAAAGTCTCAGTGAAGGTATTGATCAATCAGATTATAAATTTCTAAAGGAAGGATGACCACTTACTGTTCATTTCTTCTCCTACATTGAGTCTAATCATAGCCCAGTTTCTACCAAAGACTAGCTAAGATGCTGTTTGTTTCAAATGCACTGATTTTTCAAGCTGAAAGAAGGGGGATGCCAGCCATCGATTTCTGTCTCCCAAAGATGGTTTCGGGACTTATTTCCAAACTAGGTATCTGCCATTCTGAGTATTTTTCACGGATTCGCTTTGCCATTTGGAAGCTCTGAGCCTGAAATGCTTCTGTCACTTCTTTCCTAAGTGCTCGCCATCAAAGGTCAAAGCAAATACAGGACTGGAGGGAGGGGGTGCGGAGGAGGATGGAGAAAAGAGCATTTCATATAACACTCAGATTTGATGTACACTCTGTGTGGCAGGATCCAGGAGGTAAGGACGCTGCCAGCTGAGGTTTGCGATTCTAGAGGAAACAGCTGTTTTGAGATTAGAAGAGCAAAGGAAGTTTCAGGCCGGAAGGAGAGCAGGAAGCCACTTCAGTTCCTCTGAGTGTCTGTTGTAACTACTCCTCCGACCAGGCCTGTAGCCCTTCTCTCCATGTTCTCTGAGACAAATTCATGTGGGGAAAAAAATAAAGCAGCACACAAAATTTTTATTTGGCTAGGTTTAGGCTAATAGCCCCTGATTTTTGCAAGCTCAACTCACAACCGGTTGCCCCCTTGCCTTGGTAGCATGTCATAAAACACTTTTTAAAACAGCTCCCTATGGTGGGAATGAAATTTTTGTTCAGTGAAGATGCTGCATTTTAAACTCTCTGCCACCCACGTACAGCTTTAGACTTCACCTACACACGTCTCTTCCTCACATCTGTTTTTCTTCTCCCTCTTAATAGAATCAAGAATCCTCTTAAAATATTGAGTAATTAAAGCTCTTCATGGGTGAACTCACCCATTGAGAGGGATCCTTTAATATATGAAAAGGTGGTTCCATCAAATTCTAAATTCGTTTAAAAAAAACCCAACATATTAAAATATTATTTTTCTGACTTTGCTGTAAAAGAACTACTGTAATTTTGTTCCAACACTACATATATATATATAATATTTATATTATATATATATATATATATTTTTTTTTCCTTTTAACTTGATGGCTTAATATTTCCAAGCTAATCTGTGGGAAAATTCCAGTTGACCAGAACAAGTTAGTGAGTGCTGAAATAGCTACCTATATTTATTTGTTTTTCTTGGGTTCAATTGTAATTTGTGTTCTCAGATATATAGAGTGAGAAAGCAGGACTAGGAAAGTGAGAAGAAAGGATGTTAGGAAACAAATGGAGTTGCCTTTTTTTTTAATTGCCTCCCTGTTACTTGGGTGGAGGCATCGGGGGGAACCTCCTAGACAATACACCAAGTCCGTGTCTGCTAATCGGGCTGTGATGTGTTTGACTTTAATTTGTGCAACCAGCCCCCCTCTCAGACTCTGGGCAGATGCCATGTCCTTTTAACATCAGCAGCCAGTGGCCTCATTCTCATCCTCTGAAACATGTTCCCTGGAAGAATCTTACAACCAGCCAGGACGAGGAAGCAACCCTGAAAAATTCAGGCACAAGCAAATTGGGCTTGTGTTGAAATATGTAGCCAATTTTACTTTCAATGAGACTCTTTCATTTTCCTCATTTGGGGGCTTACATGTAAACAGAGAGTATGTTTAAGAAATAACTGTGGAAGGGAACTATATTTAATATCCTATGATAAACCATAAAGGAAAAGCGTATAAAAGAGAATGAATCACTTTGCCGTACCACACAAATTAACACAACATTGCAAATCAACTACACTTCAATTAAAAAAAAATTTAACATGGTTAAAAATAAAATAAATTGAAAGCAACAGTCAGGAGTGATTTAATACCTGCTCCTGATGTGTGTATGCACAGAGTGAAGTTTCCATTTCCTGCAAAAGAAAATGGTAAAAGGGGGACTTCCTTGGTGATCTAGTGGCTAAGACTCCACACTCCCAGTGTGGAAAGCCCGAGGTCAATCCCTGGTCAGGGCACGAGATCCTGGGTGCCACAACTAAGACCTGGTGCAACCAAGTAAATAAATGAATTTTTTTTTTGTAATGGTGAGAAGTACAATTCTTTCACTGACTTTACTGCCAAGGAACCCAGGTGGATATTTTAAGATAATTCCGCAATTACAGTCAAAAGAAGGATGAATACAGGGAAATTGATTTGGAGCTCTCCATGAAAGAGCCCCAGAATAGAAGTTCATGTTGGTTTCCAGGCAATGATCAGCATATCAGAACATGTGTTTGTGAAATGAAAATATCTCCTGCCATATCAGCAAGAAATGTCACAGCCATCAGTGATTTCTGGCCTCCAAATGTGAATGAGGGCTCCCAAAACTGTGATCAAACCGATGCTGCCATCTCCACGCTGATTGCTGAGGAGATGGGGGAATGCAAGAAGCAACCATCTGCCACTCCTTAAGGTAAACATAGAAACAGGGTTTGGCCCCAGATAGCTGAGGTGGCTAAGAAAGGAATGAATTCAGTGAGCCCAGAGGCTTGAATCCTCCCATACACAGAATGCTAAATTCCTTAACTTGATATTTGATCTTTGGTGTCCAGACTCCTTGCTCCCTTTGTTGCAAACTTGTATATCGCCTCACTTCTCCCCTTTCTCCTTGGAGCAGTTTTCTCCTAGCTACTGAGATGCTGTCTCCTGGGCTCAGAGTCCTAAACATTACTGACAAATAAAATAACTCTCTACTTTCAGGTTGTGATTATAATTTTTTGTCAACACGTTCCAAAAGTCATCTTACTCCTCTCAGGTGCATTTGACTTTTCTCCTCTTCCAGTGACTTTTCTCTTTAAAAGCAAGGCTAACTAGAGCCAGCTAATTGTTGGCAACTCTGATGCTGTGTTAATTTGATCTCTGGTTCCTCTGCCTTTTCTAAAACCAGCTTGAACATCTGGAAGTTCACAGTTCATGTATTGCTGAAGCCAGGCGTGGAGAATTTTGAGCATTACTTTACTAGCATGTGAGATGAGTGCAATTGTGCAGTAGTTTGAGCATTCTTTGGCATTGCCTTTCTTTGGGATTGCAATGAAAACTGACCTTTTCCAGTCCTGTGGCCACTGCTGAGTTTTCCAAATTTGCTGGATTATTGAGTGCAGCACTTTCACAGCATCATCTTTCAGGATTTGGAATAGCTCAACTGGAATTCCATCACCTCCACTAGCTTTGTTCGTAGTGATCTTTCTAAGGCCCACTTGACTTCACATTCCAGGATGTCTGGCTCTAGGTGAGTGATCACACCATTGTGATTATCTTGGTCACAAAGATCTTTTTTGTACAGTTCTTCTGTGTATTCTTGCCACCTCTTCTTAATATCTTCTGCTTCTGTTAGGTCCATACCATTTCTGTCCTTTATTGAGCCCATCTTTGCTGAAATGTTCCCTTGGTATCTCTAATTTTCTTGCTAGAGATCTCTAGTCTTTCCCATCCTGTTGTTTTCCTCTATTTTTTTGCATTGATCGCTGAGGAAGGCTTTTTTATCTCTTCTTGCTATTCTTTGGAACTCTGCATTCAGACGCTTATATCTTTCCTTTTTTCCTTTGCTTTTCACTTCTCTTTTTTCACAGCTATTTGTAAGGCCTCCTCAGACAGCCATTTTGCTTTTTTGCATTTCTTTTCCATGGGAATGGTCTTGATCCCTGTCTCTTGTACAATGTCACGAACCTCATTCCATAGTTCTTCAGGCACTCTGTCTATCAGATCTGGGCCCTTAAATCTATTTCTCACTTCCACTGTATAATCATAAGGGATTTGATTTAGGTCATACCTGAATGGTCTAGTGCTTTTCCCCACTTTCTTCGATTTTAGTCTGAATTTGGCAATAAAGAGCTCATGATCTGAGCCACAGTCAGCTCCCAGTCTTGTTTTTGCTGACTGTATAGAGCTTCTCCATCTTTGGCTGCAAAGAATATAATCAATCTGATTTCAATGTTGACCATCTGGTGATATCCATGTGTAGAGTCTTCTCTTGTGTTGTTGGAAGAGGGTGTTTGCTATGATCAGTATGTTCTCTTGGGAAAACTCTATTAGTCTTTGCCCTGCTTCATTCTGTACTCTAAGGCCAAATTTGCCTGTTACTCCAGGTGTTTCTTGACTTTCAAATTGCCAACATCCACTGGATCATCAAAAAAGCAAGAGAGTTCTAGAAAACCATCTATTTCTGCTTCATTGACTATGCCAAAGCCTTTGTTGGATCACAATAAACTGTGGAAAATTCTGAAAGAGATGAGAATACCAGACCACTTGACCTGCCTATATGCAGGTCAGGAAGCAACATTTAGAACTGGACATGGAAAAACAGACTGGTTCCAAAGAGGAAAAGGAGTATGTCAAGGCTGTATATTGTCACCCTGGTTATTTAACTTATATGCAGAGTACATCATGAGAAACGCTGGACTGGAAGAAGCACAAGCTGGAATCAAGATTGCTGGGAGAAATATCAATAACCTCAGATATGCAGATGACACCACCCTTATGGCAGAAAGTGAAGAGGAACTAAAAAGCCTCTTGATGAAAGTGAAAGAGGAGAGTGAAAAAGTTGGCTTAAAGCTCAACATTAAGAAGCACAAGCTGGAATCAAGATTGCTGGGAGAAATATCAATAACCTCAGATATGCAGATGACACCACCCTTATGGCAGAAAGTGAAGAGGAACTAAAAAGCCTCTTGATGAAAGTGAAAGAGGAGAGTGAAAAAATTGGCTTAAAGCTCAACATTCAGAAAACAAAGATCATGGCATCCTGTCCCATCACTTCATGGGAAATAGATGGGGAAACAGTGGAAACAGTATCAGACTTTATTTTTGGGGGCTCCAAAATCACTGCAGATGGTGACAGCAGCCATGAATTTAAAAGACGCTTACTCCTTGGAAGAAAAGTTATGAGCAACCTAGATAGTATATTCAAAAGCAGAGACATTACTTTGCCAAGAAAAGTCCATCTAGTTAAGGCTATGGTTTTTCCTGTGGTCATGTATGGATGTGAGAGTAGGACTGTGAAGAAAGCTGAGCACCAAAGAATTGATGCTTTTGAACTGTGGTGTTGGAGAAGACTACTGAGAGTCCCTTGGACTGCAAGGAGATACAACCAGTCCATTCTGAAGGCAATCGGCCCTGGGTGTTCTTTGGAAGGAATGATGCTAAAGCTGAAGCTCCAGTACTTTGGCCACCTCATGCGAAGAGTTGACTCACTGGAAAAGACTCTGATGCTGGGAAGAGTGGGGGGCAGGAGGAGAAGGGGATGACAGAGGATGAGATAGCTGGATGGCATCACTGATTCGATGGATGTGAGTCTGAGTGAACTCCGGGAGATGGTGATGGACAGGGAGGCCTGGCATGCTGTGATTCATGGTGTCACAAAGAGTCAGACATGACTGAGTGACTGAATTGAACTGAACTGTTGCTGCGTCAAGGTTGTAGATTGCTTTTTCCTGTAAGAGGTTGAGCAAAAAAGCCATAAAAGGCGAGAGTGGGGGCAACCCTATGAGCACTCTAAGGGACTTCACAGGCCATCTGGTCCTACAGCAGCATTTCACAGAGGAAGTAATGGAGCCAGGGAAGATGGAGTGGCAGTCAAAGTCCCAGCACTGGACCGCAGGGCCAGGCTGGACCCATGTGATCAGTGAGTCTGCCTTGGTATGGCTCAAAGTGCCTTTCTCTGGGTTTCCACCTGTAGCTGACGGGAATGGAGGCTGAAACTGCGAGTCAAAGGGTCAGATGAAGGAGGGCAGGAGAGATAAGAGGGACAAGGTTAAAGAGACACCAGGACTGCAGGGAAGCCTGTGTCTGGAGTCAGAGCCAGAAGATTAGCCAGGGAAATCTTTACGTTTCCATTCTCCCTACTCTTTTCCCCATGATTACTTAAAATAGCGAGAATTGGTTAACCTACATTTTGAGGCTTTTTTTTTTCTTTTTCCTTGGATAGCAATAATTATTTGTGTCAAGACGACTACTCAAATGACAATGTGATTTCAATGAGAAAAAGTTGCAGAATAAACTGTAATTATTTGGACAGTCATTTGATCAGGTTTTCTTTTCCTTGTCACATTTTAAATGATTTATGAAGTTACATGTGGGTGTCTGCTGAAGAGGTTACTTAACATGTTTTAAAGTCATTTTTTCTTATTTTTTTCCATTTCAAGTGCATAACAGTTTGGGGGCTTTTTTTCCCCTTTCACTTTCAGTTTGGTTTAGATAGAATAATAGGCCAGTTAAGCTAATTTAAACTCCGATGTCACTTGCTCCTGACATTAGCCATCTTAAAAAGCAGCATTTTTCTTTGTCAAGTATTCTGACATATGCGTTATTGCACCTAGCAACACTTTCACTACAGTAAATTACTTGAAGTGTTAGACCAGTAAAGATAGCCTCAGAGAGACTCAATTTGTAGTTTAAAAAAAAGAGAGAGAGAGAGAAAACAAAGTAAGTACACCCCCTCCTGAGAAGCCACATGCTACTTTGCATATTAAAGGTTCTGGGAAGTTCTGCATTTAATACAGCTCTTTGACAAAATTTAAATCAGCATTTCTCAAACTTTTTTGACCCAGAGTCTTTTGAGTTTCTTGGGCTTCCCTTGTGGCTCAGCTGGTAAGGAATCCATCTGCAATGCAGGAGACATATGTTCGATCCCTGGGTTGGGAAGATCCCCTGGAGAAGGCAAAGGCTACCCAGTCCAGTATTCTGGCCTGGAGAATTCCATGGACTACATAGTCCATGGGGTCACACGACTTTCACTTTTCACTTTCTCTTCAGTTTCTTTAATTTTACTAACATTGCTAGGGATTATGTTGTCCAGAAACATTTTGGAAATATGCTGGTTTAGCTGATATATACAAAATTCAGTTGTATAATGTTGATTCACTATCTTCCTCCAAATAAGAAAAATAATGAGAAAATGAGGACACCAGGGGTGAATGTTCTGAAAGTTGAAATACACGTTTTGACCATAGAAGGAATCACAGTTTTAAAGGAGGGCTCTGAAAAAATTTTGCCTTGAACATATTTTTGAGAGGTGTGAATCTGACATAGTTTAATGGCAATTCTCAATACCCATTGAATCCATACTCTGCAGCTCCTAAGTCTTGCTTTGTAACAGAGCATTCCTGGATTCAAACAGGTCCTGCCACAGTCGATTTTAAGTGGCAGCTAGAAGAGTCGTTTATAATCACTACACCTGGAGTTCGTACCTGAGATGCTTGTACTGGTTAGAAAGGTCAAGCAACAAGGTTGTGTGTATGAGCAAGCCGCAGTAAGGTCTTTGAATGGCAAGGGGATTGTTTCCCTTTTATCTTTTATTAAAGGGGATCAGGTGTTTGCCCATAAGAATTGCACTCCAAGCAACATGCAGTTCTATTCTTGAATATGCCCATAAACTAGAGATATGTCTGTTTAAATAAACATAAAATCATGAATATCCTACAGCCAAATGAGACAGTGGCATTTAGGAGTAGAGGCAGACAAAAATCTACTTACTTACTTTTTTTCCCCTTCCTGAATGAATGACTTAACTTTGAGATTACCTAGATTTTCCCAGAAAAAAGAATGAATAATCACATACATCCTAATATTTATATATGTCACTCGGTACATTTTCTAATTTGCATCCTGCAAAAAAGCACATAAAGAGAGTATTTTTTTTTTAATTGAAGATCTTAAATATTGCCCCTGAAATGATACAAAATTTATTGAAGAATTCAAGTCAGCATTCTTACTCGGAATACTATGCATTCTTTACTTTTCAGTCCTCAGTCTCGCCCTCCTATTCCTCAAGTCAGACTAGAGGGGAATTATTCGTTGCACTAGCCTTGGAGTTCTTGTATCTACTTATTTTGAAACCTTTCATTTGTTGCGACAGCTGCAAGGTGTCCCTTCAAGGATTTTGCTTTTTTGATTTATACTTTTATACACTCAAATCTCAATTGAGATATCCGCGCTTCATTCCATTTTCTGACCTTACACTATCAAGCCGGAGTGACCCCCAATCTCTTAGGACTGGGCTACATTCCAAACCAGGTTATGGAAGCACAAGGGCAGAGAATCAAAGCCACACATCACCCCAGGCCCCAAGGAGACACTTCATGTAAAGCCGAGTGAAGGCCGGCCAATCAGCAGACCTCGTTTATTCACCCACGTGAGAATTCTCAACTCTCCACCCTTTGAACTTTTGACATTATTTTTGAGTGCGTGTAAGTCCTGTTTATTCCAACACAAAAGACAGACAGATGCTCAGTTTGGCATGGAAACTGGCTTCATGGAAATAAATGTTCTTTCTTTTCCGATCCTTTTTTTTTTTTTTTTTCCTGGTGGGGATGGGTACTGCCTGACACGCATCATAGTTGCTGACATATTAGTGACTCTCCCCTGCATCTGTTTCTGGCTATTGTTCTCCTCACGACACACCTGTCATTGTGCCCACGCAGTGAGGCGTTTCAGATAATAAAAACCCCTCCGAGCCTGGTCAAATGGACGTGGTAGTCAATACGGCTGTGTGCTAATGTATCTGGAAATCAACTGAGCGAGTGCCCGAGCACTCCCCTGCTCTCCCAGCCCCCATGTCAGCAGGACCGTGTTCACTTAAATGCTGTCTTGGTCAGAGAGGGAATGAGACTAGAATCCACCTTCCAACAGAAATCTTTTCAAAACGCTTCTTTCTCCTGAACACCAGGTCTGATTTTCGGCAGTGGAAAGGTATTAAACCTGCTTAAATACGTGTTTTAAAATATTACTTACATCGATGTAAAATATTCCTTAAATTGATTAAGAATGCAAATTTGAACTCGGCATGATGCAAACCTGTTTGCTGCTGAGTTGAGGACATGAATGTTGAGCCCTGGGTACCATGCCTAGATGCGATGAACATTCAACACATTAAGTTGTTCTTTTTGTGATGGTCACAGTGAGTCTGATAACACCCCAGGGAACGAAACATCTGTTTATATTTGTGGTTCACATGGCTCATGGGGACCAAGTGGTTTGCTCGCTCACATCACACCTCCAGTAAATGGAAGAAGCTGCCGCCTCCCGCTCATGACAGGTGGGAGGTGATGATGACATCTTTACATTGGAGAAGCAGGGATGAGCACATTTCTTTGTAGTGTAAACCAGGTCCATGGTCTGTTTATGGCAGGCTAGCAAAACGACTAAATGACCCCTAACAGTTGTTTAAATAGCAACTCGAGTTTGGGAGCAGGCTATGTCTAAACCCCAATTTATATCCTATTGAAGAGCACCCTCTTCTGTGAATGAGACCAAGACTGGGAACAAAGGAAAACAGTACCCTGTCTCTTTTTTGAAAGAGGTTTGTAAATGTTGTGTCAGTTGAATTGCACTATTTATAAGACCTTTGTTTTTCCTTACTGTAAAACTCTTAAGGACACTCCATTGCCCGGTACAATTCAATATGACTGGAGCTCGCAGGGGTCTTGATCTCCACGTACAGTACACCACAGAAGTGATTTATAAACCACAATCCCAGAGCATCCCAAGACCAGGAATGAATTGAGGCTTCTAAGTGAACACAAGTGCTATGAATTCCAATGTTAGACCAGCACAAGAAATGTCCCTAAACTCATTTCCTGCAAGTGAGAATGGGGATGTGGTTGGAGGGAATTAGGGGGAAAGGCAAACCCCATAAGGAATGAGGTTGGTACCCAATTAGCTTCTTTTCATATTATGGGTTTAGGGAGGCCAAGTAATCCCAAGATGGCTCCAGTCATTTTCACGTTGGCAAGGAGGAACAATATCTCTTTATAACAGTGTGAGGTCGGAGGGAGAAAGGGCAGAGAGAGGAAAGGAGAGAGCTATCCGCAAAAGGATTGCAAATGCTCGGAATTCCCTGGGCATGAACATTCTTGCAAACAAAACAAAAACAAAAAAAAAAGGAAAGGAAGAAAAAAAAGATATTATAAAATTAATAACTTGAATGTGTGATCAATAAAAATAATTATCCCTGCACAGTCCATTTTTCATAAAGCACTCAGTGGCCTGAAAGTAATTTTTGACATGGATACGGGAGCAAAGCACTTGAAATGCACAATTATCCCAAATTTTCTTTTTTTACAAAAGACTTTCCTGTTCAAACCTCAGTGTGTTTTTTCTTCCTGTCTTCTCCGCTCAACCGTTTGGTCTAAAGACAGTCAGGGAACTAAATATATATTAATTAGAACTCTTGGGGCTGGCATCAGTGAGATACAATTATACCAAACGGATGCCATTCCAGGCTCTGATAGCTTCATTTAAATTCCTGAATAAACATGAAATATCTTTAATGAGAAATGAATATAGTTGTCAGCAGGGAGTAGTTCTGATACTGTTACTGGTTGAGATGGAGAAGATGAAGATGTAATGTGAATACCTCCCATTTTATATAAAAATGATGGTTGTTAGAAAAGACAGATCCCTCTTCAGAGACGTCATGTGTGCAACAACAAAAAAATTACAGAGCCTAACAGCACAGTCTCCTCCCAAGGAGCTGCAGCTTCTGTGAATCTGCCGACACAAACCCGTTCTGTCACCAGGAAAAAGGATCACCTCCAGCAGCATCGGTGACAATGAAGACGTGCAGCTCCAAAGAGCAGGTCATTTCTTCCTTGCAAGAAAGAGTAGGGTGTGATATCATAGCCATCAACATTCTGTTGAGAGCAAAAGAGACCCAGGCGCGTGAGCATTTATCGCCAATCTCTGTCTTCCAAGACAGCCACTGCTGGAGACAGAGGGAAGTGGGTTTGTGAAATCGGTCCAGGAGATAAGCTCTGCATGGCCAGGCCTCTTGGATCACAGGCCCCGGGCAGCCCAGGCCTGAGCCCCAGGCTCCAGAGAAAGCATGTTCACCTGTTGGGCTGTGGCTGGTGTTTGCTTCTCTTCTTCCCAGGGGCTTCCCTTTATTCATTTTGTCTTTGATCATTCGGATAGCAACATGCTGCCTTCCATTCCATTTGGACTACACCCGTCTTAATTCCAGGTCAACTTCAAGCACCTTAGAAACATGACCAACAGCGGTCAGTTCTTGGTCCACCTACCACTGAAATGGGAGGGTCAGTCTTCAGACTGGGAGGCTGGGAGACAGGAGGGGCAGAGCTGGCCAGCAGTTGGTCTGGAGCCATAGACGAAGAGGAGGCTCGATAGTGTCCCTGTGTCACCCATCACAGTGCAGAGCTACTTTAAAGGGCAGACAAAATGCCCCTCTGTTCTTTTTTTTCCTAAGAGACAGACATGATGCAACTCTATCTTTACAAAGTAGATTGGGGCCAAGTGAAGCGGCTAGGATGGTAATTGATAAAGAGCTTGTCTTCCTGTTAATTTGTGCAGTGCCCACTGGACAAATCGATGGGTACCCACGTACAAAGCGCTACAGGGAGGTACTGAGATGAATTGGGCTGGGTCATCACCTTTGCAGGGATTCTCATTGTTGTTGTTTAATTGCTAAGTCGTGTCCGACTCTTTGTGACCTCGTGGACTGTAGCCCACCAGGCTCCTCTGTCCATGGGATTTCCCATGAAAGAATACTGGAGTGGGTTGTCATTTCCTTTTTCAGAGGATCTTCCCGACCACAGATCGAACCCACGTCTCTTAATTCTGCAATCACAGGTGAGTTCCTTTGCCACTAACACTCCCTGCAGTGCTTATGGCAGCAATTTCCAAACAATGCTCTTACATACTGAAGGCTCGCCAAGATCTGCCCCTCCCATCTCTGTGATCTATCTCACCCTGTGAGAGTGGAGGCTGCGGATACTGCGTTTTTAGCCGAGTTCCCAGATGATGCTGGCATTGCTGGTCCCAATCCAGACTTTGCATAAGAAGGATCTAGCTGGCTGAGCTCGCCAGACTCTTCCATGCTCCGGGTCTTCAAGCCATCACTCTCTCTACCAAGACTGGCCTCCTCCCCATCTGCCTCCCAGATGTTGCTGTACTCTGTGCGGTTTCTGAACCCTTCTCTTTCACTCTGGGGACCCCAAGAGTCCTAAGGGCATCTTCTGCATCAAGTATGTATAACCATTTTTCCCCTACTTATTGACTTGACCATTACTGTCTCATCTGCTAGGTTGAAAACTATTATTGAAAGAAATTATACATGTAATGGGTCTAAGTTAGTGACGGACACATAATAAGAGTTCAAGCATAAAAGCAAACTCATAGATACAGAGAATACAGTTGTAGCTGCCAGGGGGATGGGATGGGGAATGGAGTCAAATGGGTAAAGGAGATCAGAGAGTACAAAGTTCCAGTTACAAAATAAGCCATTTCTATGTAATGTGCAGTAATACTACACTGCATATTCAAAATTTTTGAGAATAATCATAAAAGTTCTCATCACAAGAAAAAGAAAATTCTGTAACTATGTATGGTGATAGACTTTAAATAGACTTATTGTGATTATTTTGTAATGGATACAAATATTGAATTATTGTGTTGTACACCTGAAACTAATATAATGTTATATATCAATTATAGATCCAAAAAAAGTGTTCAACATTTGTTGACTAAATGGATTTAAAAAAATAAATGACAGAAATAGATAATATAACCTGTTGAGCTTCTCTAGGTTTATACTTTCCTATGTAAAAAACATCTAAAGATTTGTCCTATCTAGGCTTGTATGAAACCAAGAAATCTGGATAAGTAGAAAAAAACACATTAAATTTTATTTTTTACTTCCCTGAGACCAAATAACAATTTGGCTAATTTGCTTTTGCTTTTCAATAGTGACTTTTATTTTTCCAAAATTGATTGAATCTATCATTTTCTTTGATCTTGCCCTTTGTTTTTAAGCCTGTTCTGTATGTGTCTTTTTGTTCAGGAATGGATCAATAATAGTAATGACAGTCCTAGCTAACTTTTCCTGAGTTGTGCAGGAGTATTTCACATGTGTTAATGCAATTCATCCCATTCAGTTTCCACACCCCCATGAACAAAGAAACAAGAGAACTGAGGGGTTATTGCTCCTACCCAAAGTGCACCAATCACTATACATAGCTAATAACCTAGTCATTATCTCTGCACAAAACAAAGCAAGACATATGCATGATAAAATTGCATAACGTGAGATTGAATTGATGTGGGGACACGTTCCCTTATCCTGACTTGCTGAGGCAACAAGATAGAAGAACCTTGGCTTCAAACAGTTTGACATAAAATAACATACATGTTAGGGCTTTGCTGGTAACTATCTCAGTAAAGAATTCACCTGCAATGCAGGAGACACAGGTTCAATTCCTGGGTCGGGAAGATCCCCTGGAGAAGGAAATGGCAACCCACTCCAGCATTTTTGCCTGGAGAATCCCATGGACAGAGGAGCGTGGTGGGCTACAGTCCCTGGGTGGCAAAGAATCAGACATGACGTAGCAACTAAACAACAACAATAGCATAGGTTTTTAAGCATTTGTCAGCCTGGTCAGGAGATTTGGAAAGCTTGCATCTCATCCCAGCGTGTCACTTCATATTGTTGTCTCTCTGTCCACAGGGTAAGCACAGGATAAGTGGGTGGGTCTGGTGAAAAGTGCACTTGTCTCACTATCGGTTGGTTTGGCCTTGATTTCCTAGAGTTGCCCTGCTCTCATCGTCCTGGCCTTCCTCCCCCAAGACTCTATCCTATGGCATCCTCCCTGACTCCATCAATGCAGTTGAGGGTTGGTTTGTGGGTGCAGACCAACGGGTCTCTCTGCATTGGTGGAGTGCCCAAACTTCGCAGCCACCCCCACTGCTTGCCATGTTTAAGCCAACATGGCTTTAAGACCCCCACGCATTCCCCTGTTACCTGCATACTGGTTGGGGCAGAAGCCGGGTCTGCTTGGCTCAGTATATTTGTGCCTGCGTGCTCACACACTTCAGTCGTGTCTGACTCTTTGTGACCCCATGGGCTGTAGCCCACCAGGATCCTCTGTCCATGGGATTCTCCAGGCAAGAAAGCTGGACTGGGTTGCCCTTATGCCTCTGCCATACATAAATATCCCCCAACTCCGTATCAGCAAGACGGTCGGTCATGTAAAAGTCTAACCATGACAACAGCTGTCATGCTGTGCGTGCACCCTTTGTGATCAGCTGGGTTCTGGTCATGGATTATCCTACCGGACCCTCAAGGAAATGAAAGACACCTTATGATCTGACACCACCAATTCTACGGATTCATGTCTCACTTTGTCTCCACTGAACTGTGTTCCTCCAGCCACGCCAAACATACTCCTGCATGCTCACATGTGTCCTGTTGAGGCACCATTTTACAGATGAGTAGACTGAGATTTGGAGTGAGACGTAAGATTGCACAGTGAGAAGGTGACCGAAGTAAAGATCAAAGGTTCACTTTTAACTACCCTTAACCTATAAATTATACTACCAGAGGACAAAAAAAATTTTTTTTCCAAGTTTCTCTCTCTTCCAAACACCAGGAGAGAGCACGTTCAGGCATTCAGGGTTTGGAAGGACTGGGTTTGTGCCTCCTGGTTGTCTGTAAATACCTCCATTAAACAGGCACACTGGGGACCCTAGGGGTGGCTGCTGCTGCTGCTGTAAACACTGGTCTAGACAGGAAACGGGAACAATGTATGTCCTCCATTAGTGAACACTTACCCTTCCGATTTCAGCAGTTTGGGCTGGGGCACCATGAGCTGCGGAGTTGCCTGTTTGAGGTGTGCGACCTCTGACTACAGAACGGAAAGTCTTTGCAGGAAACTGTTCCCCATCTTAAGGGTTTTCCCTGTTTCCTCCTCCCCTACAGGATGGAAGCCTGTGGTAATGGGATTGAATTGCAGAAAGTAGGGGTGAGGACAGGGCTGGGACTAGGGAGAGGTGCGGGAGGTGCTTGTATTGCGTATAACATTCAATAGATGCCCCCCAAACCTAGGTAATCAAGATAAGTAGTATTTTCATGCAATATTTTAAAAATTCAAAATTAATGCGAAAACCCATGACGAACAATCAAAATTGTAACTAAACACAGCATCACTACTACTAATTTCCCCTTTTGTCTTGGGATCCCAAATGCTCTGTGTGGCACTGGGTAGGGATGAAATTGGTGGAGGAAATTTAAATTTGAGGTGCTTATAAAATCTTGACTAACGAGGCACTTTCTGACTCAGACTCAGTCAGAGAAGGCAGAAAATGCAATTATCTGAGACTTTTTTTTATTATTTTTTTTCTTTTGAGGTGTCACTGTTTATAAGAAGGAGGCAACTAATCTTTTCTCCCCAGAGCTCTGGCATAGACATTCTGGGACTGCAAACGTCCCCACCTGCCTGTAACCTTGAGCAGGACCTAACACTTCTCTAGTCATCACTCCTCAGTGAATAAAGTACCTGGTCACTTTCGAGTAGTAAAATCTCTAGCTTAGGACCCCTTCAAACTTTCCTGCTCAGTGCACTGAACACTCTCTGTTTGTCTGGCTGAGGATTCAATCCCTGAGCGGGAGAGCTTGCGTAGGAAAAGAAGTCAGGGTCAGATTTTCCTCTGAGCCACTGTCTCCTTCCCTCGCTCTTTTTGGTTTTGGACTCTCCAGGGATAGAACACAGAGGGGAGGAGAGGGGAGGTGTGGAAGAAGGCTTCTAACTTGGGGACAGTTGAAAGCCAGCATCGATAGCTTTTAGGTGTGGCAGAAACCAGATATTGAATCTTTTTCTCATGGAACCACTTGGGGTGGGGGTCTTTGGGCACTTCCTTATTGTTCATCGTCATTTTTAAAAAATTTTAACTGCTCTGGGTCTTTGTTTGCAGCTTATTGGCTTTCTCTAGTTGCCACAGAAGGGTTTAGTTGCCCCGAGGCATGTGGCATCTTAGGTCCCCTACCACGTTCCCTGCATTGGAAGGCAGATTCTTAACCACTGGACAGCCAGGGAGGTTCCCTGTTCATGATCTTTAATCCCAGTTCCCTTGATATGGCCAAAGTTTCCTTCAGATGGACACAAGTCAACCACAGTCCTGGTTCCATGGTTCCACTCCCAAGGCCCCCCCCCCCCCCCCAGTCCTCTTGGTTGGCACTCTCCCAATAGGACTCAATCCTGCTTCCTTACAAGAGAACTTCGCCATACCCTGAGGATTTAAAGCTCGTGGGGGCAGCCAATCAAAGAGTACAGGCACCTCCCAGTACACCCTGGTCTCTTAGCTCTAATTCTCCTCAAGAGAAGCACTGCACGTGGCATCCATCTGAGCATCAAATACATGTCCCCACTTCTAACACCCACACATACCCGTCAATGGGCACAGGACAGACTTTCCAAGTGGTTCTCCTAAGGTACCTGCCAATCAGTCCAAGTGAAAGGAGAAGACACGGGCTTCCCCAGTGGCTTCAGTGATAAAGAATCTACCTGCAATGCAGGAAAGATGCAAGTTCGATCCCTGGGTGGGGAATATTCCTTGGAAGAGGGCATGGCGACACAGTCCAGTATTCTTGCATGAGAATCCCATGGACAGAGGAGCCTGGAGGGCTACAGCCCATGGTTTCACCAAGAATCGAAGTGACTGAATGAGTGTGCACACACAACAGGAAAAGACACACCCTCTTCTAAAAGCGTGAGGCTGGGGATCACAGAGAACAGACACCACTCTCTCTCTAAAGAAATTATTGTTTCCCAAATAATTAGGTTTTTTCTTATATCTTTAGTCTCTTTTCTTTTTTTCTTCTAGAGTTTTCACCGTAACGTCACACCAAAGAGTCACATCAAAGATGTATTTTTAATTCTCCCTAAGCAATATAGGAGAATTCATATATGGCTGAACTGTTTTTTTAAAACATAAAGTATAGGCTAAAAACAAGCACAATTCAATGTGGCATTATTAGAAATGGTGTCTTTTCCAGATATATAGTGTGACCTTATACAGTGAAAATGGTCATACACACACACACACACACACACAAACCTGAATACAAATGGAAGATATAAAATGTTTAACACCACGTCATGCTCTCAGATCATGTGGGGGTAATTTCTCTCAGCCAGATTTATGGATTTTTCTCTCAAAGCTAGCATCTCTTTGTTAATTTCTGCTCCTATGGCCCTCAGGCAGGACTCTGTCGACTCATGCCTGATCCGCTATGCGCTGAGCCTCCAGCCTAGTCTTCCTGAATGTAGGTCACCTGCCCTCTTCTAGACCACTCTGGATACCTCTGCCTACGAAATCTTCCTAAAATAAAAGGTGATCCTGCTTTTTCCTTCTACAACTATCAATGGCTCCCTAGCACCTACTGAAAAAATTTTGAATGTTTAGGCATGTTTTCCTTCTGTGACTTCATTTCTTGTTTCCTATATACAAAATACACCTATCCAATCCAAATTTACTGTGGTCCCAAACAGCTGCAATTTCCACCGTACACACACAATAGGTATTTAGTAAATGTGTTGAAGAAGGTTCTAAGTGTTCATGTTATTAAAAGATTATTGGGAGGGTAATACTTAATATGTAAAGGGTA
The DNA here is from genome assembly GCA_006408695.1 of Aepyceros melampus. NCBI lineage: Eukaryota > Metazoa > Chordata > Mammalia > Artiodactyla > Bovidae > Aepyceros > Aepyceros melampus. Next base: position 109,281 of record SJXQ01009727.1, read on the forward strand.
TTTAACAAGTCCATGAGTATAACTATCAGCTCTGGGCTCAATGGAGGAGTCAGTCTGCTTTCAAGCTGACTCGGTGACTATTGGTGGGATTCAGTTCCTTGTCAGATCTTACACTGAAGGCTCAGGTCCTTACTGGCTGTTGACTGGAGGCTGCTCTCTGATCCTTGATGAGTGAACTCTCCATAGGGCAGCTCACAACACGGAAGTTCAGCTCATCCATGTGAGACACCCAGGAAAAGCCTGGGAGAAAAGGTGAGCAAGCCAGAAGCCACGGTCATTTCTAACCCAGTCTCACAAGGACACCTCATCACATTTGCCATCATCTGTCCATGAAGAGCAAGGCACTAGGTCCAGCCAAACTCAAGGGAGGCAACTTCACAAGTGTGTGTGTGTCAACAGATGGGGATCACTGAGAACCTTTCTGGAAGTCTCCCACCACAGAGATCGTGGAAAAAAGACTACTCTAAACACCCAAACTATAGGAATTGAGTAACCGAACAGGGCATTTAAATTAAGATTTGGTACACCACACTTTGGTGATGGAAGGGAGAAAGACAGAGAGGATTCAGAGGGATAAAGAAGTTAATGAAAGTTTGTTCAGCACATGGAGGGCATGAGGTTAAAGTGAAGCTTGACCATGAACTGGAGGTTGCTGCTGAGATGCTGAAGAAGAAAATATAATTAAAACCAGAGAGTGATTTTAGGAGGAAAGGCATTTTCCAGAGACTTCTGTGGTGAGAATCACACCTCTCAGAAAGGTGAGCAGAGAATTCAGTGAGATGATGGATCTGAGATGCCCTGATTTGGCAGCACTCAGCGGTAGCTGGAAGTCTTTTAACAAGCTTCCCTGGTGGCCTGCATGGTTCCAGTCCGAGGACCCTGCTTGGAGTAGCAAAGAACCAGCAGAGTGCAGGGCCTGTGAAGATGCGATGAAAACCTTGTCTCAGTGGTCCTTACACTGGAGCGACTATCACAGCGCCCTGTGGGCTGTGTCACCAGGCACTTTGCTGGTCCTCTCAACCAAGTTTGGTTCAGCAGGTCCAGGGTGGGGGCTCCAGCCTTGAAAGATGGTAAATGAGGAAGATATGCAATCATTCTGCCCTCATGAAGTTCTAATTTATAACTTGCAAGACTTCTCTTCTCCTCTTGAGGAAAGGCTGTTTATAAACCCAGCCACCTCGAGTATAAGACACCTCGGAGCTATTAAAACACAGTAACGAATGCCTTAATTAGGGCAGGAACAGGGACTGTTGTAAATCTCTCCGGGTTGCCCTGAAAATAGCTTCCCACACTCATGCAGCCAAGAGTTCCTTTTCACTTTATAAACATTCCTGGAACAACAACATTAAAGCCCTCTAAAAAAGAGATTATAAACATTAAGTGCTATTTATGACTCTCGTGATAGAAACTACAGTCAAACTCATTTTAATATCATCACTTAATAAATGTACTGCAGGTTTTTCTCTTCCCCTGTAAATTATTTCCAAGATCTTCAAAATCTGAGTTCAGAAATAGGGTAAACTCAGATTCTGCATCACAAGGACTGGGGGAGGCACAAAACTCAACCACCTCTAGACGCTTCCTGCCCTTTCCTTGCCAGCCCCACACTTAGACCATAAAAGGCAGACTGGAAGTCACCTGACAAAGTTGCCTTCCAATCAGGCCTTTGCGTTGCGACCTTCTCTGCTGAAACATGCTACCCTCTAAACTCTGCTGGGCCTCTACTGCTTCTCCCGTCCAACATTTCACCTGACCTGGTTTTCTTCCCAGGAAAGGAAAGATTTTGTATTAGACCGGGAAATAAGGAAAGTTTCCTAAGAGAGGCTGATGGCAGCCTGGAGTGACTTGTGAGGAATAAAAAGGCATCTCTGAGGCGCTGAGGGAGAAGATGAGTGGTCCAGGCAGAAAGGAGAGCCTGGGAACAGGCGCTGGAGACCCATGAGTCATGTAGGTGCCTGGGAGCACATGTGTTGGGGGGTCAGGGAAGGGATGCGCAGTCCTATGGAATTCTCACCTTTCTCTTAGTAGAATGTCTGCGTCACGGGAATAGAGTTTTTCTCTAACAAGAGTCTTCATTGCTTCCACCTCCATCCCTAATACAAAGCATGACACACAGAAAATGCTCAGTAAATTTGTATTGAATGAGGGCCCGAGGAACAGAGAAGATGGAGAGAATTGAATCACAAGACGCTTGAGACTTCCCTGGTGGTCCAGTGGTTGAGAATCCCCTGCAGGGGACGTGGCTGGATCATTGGTTGGGGAACTAAGATCCCCCGTGTCACAGGGCAACTAAGTCCGAGAGTTGCAACTACTGAGCCAGGGCCCTGCTGCGAGCCAGAGCTAAAGAGCCCACTCGACACAGTAAAGTCCCTTGTACTGCAATTAAGACCCATCGCAGCCAAATAAGTAAATATATATATATATATATATATATTTTTTTTTTTTTTAAAGAAGATGCTGTGTTGCTGGAGAACCACCCTTTACTACCCCTCTCCTAAGCATAATCCCTCACTCTCTTTTCATCCTAATTCACCTGCCATGAAGGGAAAGTAGTACTAACATCATTGGAAAAGCCAATTCCCAGAGACAGGGTATGTAACGAAGGAGGAACCCACAGCGGGCTTGCCCCCATGGATGTCGGTGCTGGCGGTGGAAACTCTCACTTTTTCTCCCGGCAGGTTCATATCTGCAAGACAGCCTCTGCCTCTAACAGCTACCTCAGAGACCAGACAGGAGGCATTAAAAATTAAACACTGCAAGAGTCGATCGACTTCCAATCTCGAGTTTATGGACAAGAAAATGCTTAATGACAGGTGGTCTCTGTAACAGAGGTGGCCTCTGAGAGACATTGCTCTTGATTTTATTTTTTAATTAACTTTTATTTTCAGTATTTTGTCCCTTTTTTCTGCTCCTGCTGGAATGATATATAAATGATAAAAGGCTCACCACTGCTTCTAGAGCAGCCCAGGCCACCTCACCGCCTGGCTGCAAGGGGGGAAATCTTAAAAGATCACTCTGTCTCAGAATTTTAATGTTGCCAAGTGCACACACACATCTCATAATACAGCCCCAAAGCAGTTCTGAAAGCTAAAGAGTGCAGTACTTCACTGCTTCGCACTGACAGGCTCCTAATTACCTATTCTGAACCCTGGGAAACAGTATTCCTCCCAGTTAAGGATCACTACCATCTGATACAAGACACACGAGTGAGTTGAGTGTATTTTACTCAGCATCGATCAAGGGTGCATGAATAGCAAAACAGGCACAGTCCATGTCTTATGAGGTGACATTAAGATGAATATACTCTGACTTCAAGTAGGGTCATGATTGAATTATATCTGTATATACATACGTATACACACAGACACATATATAATGCAGTCATTAAAAGCAGAAAGCAAGACGTATCTCAAGGTCACTGCTTTCTCAAGACTGTGAGCTCATCTGATTCCCACGGTCACCCTGGGAGACAGCAGACACATCCTAGTCATTTCACAGAAGTCAAAGCTAAGACTCAGAGAGATTGAGTAACTTGTCAAAGGCCTCTCAACTCGTGAGTGTCGGGGCTGGGAAGTGAACCCAGGTAGTCTGACTCTACAGACTGTACTCTGAGCTCCTTCACACATTGGAAGCATGTGGGTGTGCCCTGGAGAATAAAGGAAGGAGAAAGAAAAATAATTTGGCAAATGTAGCAAGAACTAGATTACGCAAGATCTCAAATGCCACCAGAAATCATTTAACTTTCATTCTTCATGTCTTGAAGAAATAATAAGGTTTGAATGCGAGATCTTTGAATAAAAGGACTGACAGTCAACTTTAATTCTCCAGTTTATCATTTTCTTACTATCAAAAATTACACGCACACACCTTTGTTTGTTATGTGCACGTCTCTTCCTTTGCCTCCTGAATAGGTTGTATCCTGATGCACCCTCAATGCCTGGCACATATAAGGCCCTTAAGGAGCAAATGAGTCAAGGATACCAGGTATAAAGTCCCAATGCCATCCCATGCCTGGATCATCTGAATTCTTTGAAATAAACACACACCAGGCTCCCTATACAGCTTTCCCACAGAAATAGTGATCAAAATGACCTTCGGCCCTGGGTCTATCCAATTCTACTCATTGCTCACCCAGATTTGGACTAGAAATACCCTGGCCTTAGGTTTTCTTGGTAGATAGGATAACCATGTTCTGGTCCACTGATTACAGGCTGCCTCTTCGGGTTATATATTTTATAGGGACTCCTGGCAAGAGAAGTCATCCCTGCCTATCTCCTGTTCAGTCTCCCTTTAATATTAAAAGTTGTATCACATAGTCTTATTTGAACAATAGTAATAAAGGGGAAAAATCCCAAAACCTCACATCTGAACTCACCCAGCCTTGCTCACTCTGACCCTCGCTTCATTGCCTCTTCCAGATCCTCTGCATTTAGTACAGAGCACTTAACCTTCCACGGGATATTTTTATGCTCCATTTTCTGTGCCATTATGAAAGGAGATGAAAGTAAATGGACTTGACTCTGGATGGGTGCTGGCATCATCCATGGAGGTACTTTTCCGCCCTCCCTACTTCCCAAAAGGGAAGCACAGATGCAAAAAGAGTGAGGGGGTTTTCAAATTAAATGCATTTCAGAAAGTCAGGTAGGCAGGAACAGACGCCTCTGGTTGGGAATGCCAAACTAGGAAAGCACCTCCAACTGACCCACACAGACAAGAACGTTTACTTAGTAGCAGAATAGAGCAGGACAAGACCCGGTTAGCTGTCTTATTTACTCTCCCTGGAGGTCTTGTACTTCTCCTTCCCATCACTTAACACAGTAACTACTTGTTTAATGTCTCCTTTCAAAGGCATTGTTATGGTTACCTATGCTCAGTGTGTAAACTTGAAGCTTAAAACAAAAACAGGCATTTGTTTGGCTCACAGATTGCGATTCAGGACAGGCTCATCAGCAACAGCACACGTGAGCCCCCTACAGGGTCCGTAGTGTTAACTCCGCTGGCGAGTCAACTTCCAAGATGGCTTCCTCAGAGTTGACAGCTTGGTCCTGGGGGACCAAGTCAGAGCTGTTGGCTGGGAGTCCCCAGTTCCTCTCTGATGGGCCTCTCCATGAGGCCATTACAACGTGGTAGCTAGTTTCTAAAAGATAGGAGGTAGAAACGGACAGTCTTTCATGACCTGGGCCCAAATACTGATTGTTGTGGACTGAATTGTGCTCCATAGCTAAAGATGTATTGAAGTCTTAGCCACCAGTTTCTCACAATGTGACCTTATTTGGAAATAGGCTCTTGACAGATATAGTCAACTTAAGATGAGGTTACTCAGGTGGACTTGAATCCAACATGGCTGGCATCTGCACATTAATAAAATAGGAAATCAGGGATTTCCCTAGGGGTCTGGTGGTTAAGAATCTGCCTGTCAGGATAGGAGACACAGGTTCAATCACTGGTTCAGGAAGATTCCATGTGCCCTGAGGGTAGCTAAGCCCATGTATCATAGCAACTGAGCTCCATGCATCACAGCCTGTGCTCTGTAAGAAGAGAAGCCACTGCAGTGAGAAGGCCATAGATCAAAACTAGAGAATAGCACCTGCTCACCAAAGCTAGAGAAAGCCCGTGTGTAGAAACGAAGACCCAGTGCAGCCCGAACTAACTAAATAAAATACATTACAAGGGACCTTGGACAGGGACACAGACAAGCACAAAGACACCACAATGTGAAGACACACAGGCAAAATGTCTTGTGAAGGTAAACACTGAGATTGGAGGATTGCATTCACAAGCCAAAGGCTGGTTGCAAACCACCAGACACCAAGGTGGAGGACTAGATCTCTCCCAAAGTTTTCAGAAGGAACCAACCTAAGCCAGCCATTTATCCTGGATTTCTAATCTCCAGGGTGTACATGTCTGTTGTTTAAGTTAACGGTTTGTGATACTTTGTTACAGCAGCTCCAGAAACCTGTACACTGACATGGCATTCAGTTCAGTTCAGTTCAGTCACTCAGTCGTGTCTGACTCTTTGTGACCCCATGAATCGCAGCACGCCAGGCCTCCCTGTCCATCACCAACTCACGGAGTTCACTCAGACTCACGTCCATCGAGTCAGTGATACCATCCAGCCATCTCATCCTCTGTCATCCCCTCTCCTCCTGCCCTCAATCCCTCCCGGAATCAGAGTCTTTGAATGAGTCAACTTTTCGCATGAGGTGGCCAAAGTACTGGAGTTTCAGCTTCAGCATTACTACTGGTCAAAACGATCAGAGACAGCCAAGATTCAGAATGTCAGAGTCAAAAAAATTCTTGGCCATCATGAAGCCACCACAAGACACTGAAGTAAAGGTCATGGCTATCTTGATTTCTGGTTTTTTATGTGCATGTTCAGTCACTAAGTCATGTCTGACTCTGCAACCCCATGGACTGTAGTCCCCCAGGCTCCTCTGTCCATGGAATTTCCCAGGCAAGAATCCTGGAGTGGGTTGCCATTTCCTTCTCTAGGGGATCTTCCCGACCCAGGGATCGAACTGCATCTCTTGGTTTTGCAGGCAGATTCCGTACCACTGAGCCACCTGGGAAGTCTTTACCAGCACCTAATATGTAAGTAGTGCAAAGAAGAAAGTTTCTATGCTTTGCTTTTCTGACTCAAATTGGTCTAAAGCTATCCATCTTTAGTGTAATATTTCTTTCTGAAAAATCCTACCTTTCATTAAGCAGACAAAATGGGACCACTGTTATCAGTGGAAGCGGCTTCATTTCTGCATTCCAAATCACAGCATTTCAAAGAAATATCTAGCCTTTCTTCCTCTGAGCCCTTGGCCACTGGATGTGCGTAGGAAAGGGGGTTCAGAGCCTAGTCAACAATCTTTAAAGATTGAGAAACTGCCAGATAGTCATACCCACACTATATTTATAGTTCCTTCTGCAATCATGACACCAAGGAATCTTTGTATCCTTTTGAGCAGGTCTAATTGGAAAGCCAATCATCTGCACACAACAATGCCAAAGTCACCTTCAGCTGAGATCCCCATATGATGGGGCTCAGAACTGACCTTTATGCTCCACAGTTCCCGGAATTGCAACAAAAACAACAAAAAAAGAATCACCATAATAAGAAAATTAAGAGGAAGAATATTCATTGGAAGGACTGATGCTGATGCTCCAATACTTTGCCATCTGAGGCAAGAGTCAACTCAGGAAAAGACCCTGATACTGGGAAAGATTGAGGGCAGGAGGAGAAGGGGACAGCAGAGGATGAGATGGTTGGATGGCATCACCGACTCAATGGACAGGAGTTTGAGCAAGCTCTGGGCGATGGTGAAGGACAGGAAGCTTGGGGTGCTGCAGTCCATGGGGTAGCGATAAGAAGGACACGACTGTGTGACTAAAGAACAGAAGGAAGAAAGAGAAGAGGAAGAAGAAGAGAGAAAGAAGGACAAGAAGAAACAGGAGCAGAACAGTCACCATGATGCCCTTACCACCTACCTGATATTTTATGTAGGTTGCACTATTTAATTACCATGAAATGCCTGAAAAAATGAAAGCATTAGTCACTTCAGTTGTGTCTGACTCTTTGTGACCCTGTGAACTGCAGCCCGCCAGGCTCCTCTATGGGATTCCCGAGGCAAGAGTGGGTAGCCATTCCTTTCTCCAGGGGATCTTCCTGACCCAAGAAGGAGTTAAGCTCATTATTAAATTACCATAAAGTGTCTCTGTCATAGGTATTCTTTTCCCTGTTGTCCAGCAGAGGAAACAGGCTCAGAGGAGTTACAAACCTGCACCCGGAATGCACGCTAGAGAATGGTGAGTTTGGGATTCAAATTCAAGTTCAAGCAACTCTGAAGCTTGTGTGTCTCCACCCTACCCTGAGCCACCCAAGGCTAAGTGGATGAACTAAACCTACCATCAGGGGCACTGTGTAAAACGGAATGGCCAGCACAGGAGGAGTAATTGAAAGTCACCTCTGGTGCAGCAAAAGTGATGGAAAACTTAGGACTTGTTCACTGTTTGAAGACACTCTACCTTATCCTCTGAAATCAAAGAAGACATTTTCCCCAAAGCGCATGAAATCCTGCTGTACAATTTCATGTCAGTTCACACACACACTTCCTCACTCGGTGCTAGTCCTCTTAAATATACCACTGGCACTTTCTTAATAACTGAGGTCTCCTGGGGGAAATCACGTGAAGTGTACCGTTTCTATTTAAGACTGACAAAGGCAGGAGGAGAAAGGGGACCCTGACATTCCAGTAGCCTGCCGGCTGCCTTTTCCGGGCCAGCATGGCTGGACACAATGGTTCAGGTTTGAGAAACGGTATTCATTATGTTCCCCTCGGCTCTCTTGGCTTGATGCTTGAGGCCTCGCAGTCTGGAGGAAGAAGGAAGCAGGGAGAGGGAGGGATGGGAGACAGGAGGACATCACTGATAAGAAAAAAGGCCCAGCAGACTCCGGAAGCCCATGCACCAAGCAGCCAAGAGGAGCTGACTTCCAGCAACATGAAAAGACAAGTGAGAAGAGGATTACGGGAACTTCCTTTTCTTGCGGTGTGGCCGGGTCATTAGGGTGTTGTGGTTGCACAGCAAAGACTCATTAAAACAATAAATAAAACCACAACCGCTACAGCTAGGAGTTCTCTTTTCCAGCATGGTTTGCTGAAAGAGGCTGGGTGCCTGTCTCCTGCCATTGGCTAGCGGTGTTCCGGCAGCCAACTTGCCAAACCATGGCAAGGTGAATTTAGAACAGCCAAGGAGATCAGAAATCCCTTTCACTCTTGTTATATCGTGCAGAGACGAGGGTGAAGAGAGGCGCGGGTATTTAAGTATTCAAGAACAAGAATGGCCATTGGATCTTTCTGGATAATAATGAGGTCTCAATTTGGAATGAAATTCCACCCTGAGAGCCCAGCTTTCTTTGGGTTCTATAGAAATGTCCTCTTCGAGGCTCTCACTCAAGAATCCCTAGGTGCATTTTCGAAATGCTCCCCTAGGTGGTCCGTGCATTTGAATTAATGAAAGAGACAGAAATGAAGAGCTGAAAGCAGGTAATTCAGTACAACCAGTTGACACTTTAAAATGCCTTACTTCTCTAGGACCTTTTTCTGAACTCTTCTAAAATGCCAAACAACCTCTTCTAAGATAGTCTCAACAATACAAGATTATAGGAGGATTTAATTTTAAATTGTCCATTTCTGAAAGGTAAGTCTGATCAAACTTACGTCTGATGACTGTACGAGTCATCCAGGCTCTTCTCAATTATCATATAAATGCATATCTCAAGCATATTTGTTATTCCAAATCACAATTTTTTTTCTCAGCAGCACCAAGTGACATCCAAACTTTGCAGCCTGTCCTTGAAGAACTTTCAAGTTCAAGTTCTGGCTTGTCCTAGCTTTCAAGTCTTTCTCTAAGGGCAGTCACAGAAACTAATGGGGATTCCTCATTGTCTCCAAAGAGGTCAAGAGTGTCTGCCCTTGGTGGAACCACCTTCACTCTGTGACCCATCTGTACCACTCTGCCTCGTGGTGTTTCCCCAAGGGCTAAGAGCATGAATTTGGGAATCAGGCAGATCTGGAACTTAATTTTTGCTACTTTATCTCTGCTTCCACCTTATCAGGGTCCAGTGAGCGCGACAGCCTCACTCCAGTCCTGGCCCTGTAATCTTCTGGAGACGGAAAGGGGCTGAAGTTTAAGGACTTGGCTTCAAACTCCATTGTAGCCACTGGGTGAAAATGAAGTCGCTCAGTTGTGTCCGACTCTTTCCGACCCCGTGGATTGTAGCCCACCAGGCTCCTCCCTCCATGGGATTCTCCAGGCAAGAGTACTGGGGTGGGTTGCTATTTCCTTCTCCAGGGAATCTTCCCAATGCAGGAATCGAACCCGGATCTCCTGCATTCCAGGCAGATGCTTTAACCTCTGAGCCACAACTCCTGGTAAAGAATTTGCCTGCCAATGCAGGAGACATAAGAGACGCAGATTCGATCCCTGGGTCAGGAAGATCCCCTGGAGAAGAAAGTAGCCACCACCTCCAGAATTCCTGCCTGAGAAATCCCATGGATGGAGGAACCTGGCGGCTACAGTCCACAGAGTCACAAAAGACTCAGACACCACTAAATATGCACACATGGATGAGCTGTGAGGCTCTGGGCAGATCATTTAATACTCCAAATTTTTTCAGATTTAAATTTCATCTGCAAATCTGGAACTTGGAAATTCTTTAAAGATTAGGAATAATATGTATAAACATGTAGTATCCACCATATGGTAGGTACTCAACTAATATATTTTGGTAATATGTTTGAAGACTTTAGGTAGCAGGAATCATATTTTATATATATTTTCATATCTTCTGAATCTCAGAGAGAATCCCACATATTTCCTGCACAGAACAGCTCAGTGTACATTTTTGGCCTGAGTAAGTCAATGGATAAATCAATGCCTGAGTGACTCAAATAGTTCTAGAAGAACATGGAAAATGGTGAATTTTCCAGGTACCTGCAAACCTTATTAATGAAATAACACACATTCTTTTATGTGGCAGTGACATTTAGAGTTTCCCCTAATAGAACAAGGGGTCTCTCCAACCCTGAGGCTGCCCTAGTTCAAGGCCAGGGTCCAGTCTGAGATTCAGGCAAAGGTAAACAGCACCATCTACTGAACAGTGGTTTTCTGTATTCCAGAAGCCCACAATGTGAGCTCAGCCAAGGCTACATCCCAGCACTTATCTCCAAGTCTAAACAGAGCTTAAGTGAAAGCTACATGATTGTGAAAAAGACAGTGTCTCCAGGAAGCGAAGGGTCGTCTTGCTCACTCTGATGTCTATGCTGTGATGGGCCATTGTCAAAGTGTGTCAATGACTCTGGGAGGCAGGCAGCCCTGTGGCTCTGATCTTAGCCATCAGTGAGGGACCACGTGGAAGTTTTGCAACTCTTTTTCTGCCTAACGGCTGCACATTATTAAGAAGTGTAACTTTGTACAAACACTGACCGAGGTCACTGAGTCTTTTATGAAGACTGTGAGTATTTAACCAAAACGTTCAGCAACATGATGGCCTTGGATAAAGGGACATGTCACCATTGCCTGAAAATCTCTCTTCAGTGAGTCACAAACAAACAACGTTTGATTTTGACGTAGTTCTCTGCTCATCTCTTCCGCATCTGCCCAGTTGCCTGCATGTCATTAATTAAGGTGGAGAGGGGAAGAAACCAAACTTTAAGATCTCTTTATGTTGGACTTACTACTCCCAAATCCCCAGAAGCATGCTAGGTCCTAGTGTATGCGTGTGTGCATGCTGTCACTTCAGTCGTGTCCAGCTCTTTGGGACCCCATGGACTGTAGCTCGCAGGCTCCTCTGTCCATGGGATTCTCCAGGCAAGAGTATTGGAGTGGGTTGCCATGCCCTCCTCCAGGGAATCTTCCTGACCCAGGGATAGAATTCACGTCTCTTAAATCTCCTGCATTGGCAGGAGGGTTCTTAACCACGAGCGCCACCTGGGAAGCCCCCCTGGTGTATAGTAGATGTTCTGTAAATGCCTGGTGCCTGCATGAGTGAAACTCACCAGCTCTCTGGCTGGAAGTGGGAGGGGCATCACACACTTGCCTGCACGCACTGCACGTACCACACAGGCAGATCCCCTGGGAATACCACCTGCCTTCTTTCGTTCAGTATCTCAGCCCCTGGCTCCTCTTCTCTGTCCCTACATTCTATATATCATGATCCTAGTGAACATCAGGTGTGAGACTTGGGGAGCCAGATAGTCCCGAACTAGGTTCATTTCACTGATTTATTCCCAGTGTCCAAAAAAAAGGCTGTAGAACCCAATAGGTCCTCAATGAATATTTGTAGAATGAGTGAGTGAATACATGAATAAAAAGACTAGCAAGGAGATCTTTTACAGAATGAAAGATGAGGGAGAGAGAGGAGCAAGTTGAACAAAAGGAAGAGGGAAGGAGAGCAAAGAGATGGGTGGACCGCTGAGGAGAAGGGAGGCAGGGCAGATGCGAGAAAGAAAGCCAGAATGTTTGTCTGCAGCTTGGCCAGGAGGAACTCTCATCCCTACCGCCTCTGATTCTCTACCTGTCGGGGCCATCCCTTCCCCAGGCCCCCTTGGATCTCCATCCTCAGGGGAACCTCCCCACGGAGGGCTGGGGACCAACCATTCTCTCCATATCACCACCCTATGGCTAAAGCCCTGCTTTCCAGAGGGCCACGTTCTTTCTCCAGGGCTTCCCGGGTGGCTCAGCAGGTAAAGAATTTGCCTGCAATGTAGGAGACACAGGAGATGGGGTTTGATCCCTGGGTCAGGAAGATCCCTTGAAGAAGGGAATGGCTACCCACTCCAGTATTCTTGCCTGGAGAATTCCATGGACAGAGGAACATGGTGGGCCACATTCCATGGAGTCGCAAAGAGTGGAATATGATTAAAGAGACTAACACACACATATATATCTTTGTGTATATCCCCTTGTGGCTCAGCTGGTAAAGAATCTGCCTGCAATGCTGGAGACCTGGGTTTGATCCCTGGGTTGGGAAGGTCCCCTGGAGAAGGGAAAGGCCACCCACTCCAGTAGTCTGGCCTGGAGAATTCCATGGACTATATAGTCTATGAGGTCGCAAAGAGTCAGACACAACGGAGTGACTTTCACTTTCATATGTGTATATATATGTATATATCTCTTTGTCCTTTGTCTCTGTCTTGTTGTCACTACCGTGTCTGACTCTGTGACCCCGTGAACTGCAGCCCACCAGGCTCCTCTGTCCATGGAATTTCCCAGGCAAGAATACTGGAGTGGGTTGCCATTCCCTTCTCCAGGGGCTCATCCCGACCTAGGGATCGAACCCGGGTCTCCTGCATTGCAGATTCTTTCCTGACTGAGCCATCAGGGAATTCATTGCCTCTGCTACTTTCTGCCAAACTGCTGTCTCTCTTAGTGACATCTTGAATATAAAACAACTGTGCCTTTCCTTCCCATTCCTCCCCTGAACCCAGGCTAAGATCCTTGGTCAAGGCTCTCTACACCACTTATTTCAATCACAGGATTGCAGAGTTCTTCATGTATCACCATCTTCTCAGCTTTGATAACATTGGGAAGGCCAGAAACGTTCTGTCCATACTTGACCTCACCGACTCTCCCGGGAATGTCCAGAGAAATCCTGAGTTCCTGGGTCATTTGGAAACTCCCTGACCTGTGCCTGGGCTCTGCAATGGGGGTGAAGGAGGGGCTTGAGAGGGAAGGTTGTTAGGAAGATTTTGTCTTCGTGCCTCCCTGTGATACAGTCCGAGCTGACAGATAACTGGCAGCTCTCCTCCCTGGAACCCAGCTTACCAGACTGAGCCGCCCAGACAGCAGTTTAACCCGAGGGTCAGAGGGCAGCCAGGCGTTATCTACCAACTGGCTGCCTTCCTCCGCCTCGCTGAGCTCCGCCTTCCTGCACAGACACTGACAGGAGGGGTCCAGCCTCAGGGCTCCCCGGCAGGAGTCAGAGATGCTGCGAAGAGCCTTTCCAACCTCTACTCCCATTTTTAAATGAATGAAACTCAACACAGATTCCTTATTAATAACATATACCGGAGGGTACATCGTGAGACCCAGGAGATGAGAGTGACAGCTCATCAATTTGGGGTGTGCATCACACACAGACACACACACACGTGCGCGCGCGTATCAAAGCCATCTTATGAGTCTTCAGCTGATTAAAGATGAGGATTGAAATGCATCTTAATAACCAGAAAATAACTTACAATCTAACATCTTGATTGTACTAGATTTCAAAGGGCAGCAAGATGTGTTGAAATGCACATATCTAATCACCAGTGGAATTAACAGATTTGCCAAAGTTATGCTTGAGAACATTATGTGTAGCTGTAACACAGCATAATCAAATTCTCATTTAATTTTATTAATGTTAAAATTCAGACTATTTGTATATGACCCTTTTTCCCCCTCGTTTTAATTTGGGGGTTCTGGAAAAAGCACGTTTAGATATTTTTAAAGCAGAATCATGTGCATTCAGGACACATGACTCACTTAAGTGCGCGCATCCCCCAATCTGTTTTTTAACCTTGATCTCACAGACCAAGTCAGGTATTTGGGAACCAAGTTGGGAAGCTACAAAAGCCTCAGGCTCCTGGTCCAGGAACTTGTGGCAGGCATTCTTTTGGCTGTTTTTCTTTCTTCTTCCTCTGTCTGCCCACCACTCCCAGTCTGACTGTCAGCAATGTTTACACGTTCAACCTATTGTCCTTCCCTTGCTGGCAGGAGCCGGGGCTCTTTCCCTCTCCCTCTGCAGCTGGCCTGGCCTTGTGTCTCAGAAACACACATCCCAGACACGCCTGTCACTCACCTGAGCCCTCCCTGGAACAGAATCCCCTTCCTGCTGTGCATCAGGTCCACCCCAGTTGGGAGATGGGATAGACACAGAACAGAGGGTGAATTTTAAAACAGGAACTCACGGGACAAACATTGCATCAGAATTTTATTTTTTAAAAATAAGAAAGAAGGGATAGGAATTTGGGTAACAAATAGTTCGATGGTGTGGTAGTGGTTTTATTTAATGGACACTGCAGTCAGGCACATAGAAATCAACATATTAATCCATTTATTGTGACTGGGCTTAACATCCAGGTCACTGGTTATGTGGGGTAAGTGAGGGATTCAGAGAAGGGAGGTGGAGGATAGAAACATGGAAGGAAAAATGATGAGTCTTACTTCGATTACGTAGCAGAGTTTGAAGCATCACGTATAAAGCAATCTCAAGATGGCCATGCTTTTAGAAATGTTGTTTTTCCTGTTCCCTGGGAACTGTGTCTTGGAGACAGACGCTTTGGGTTCAAGCCCGCTTTTGCCACGTTATAGCCATGAAATGTCAGTGAAGAAACCTAGTCTCTTCGAGCCTTGAAAACAGCCTCTATACAATCATAATGATTATAATGCCAGTTATCTAGAATTATTCAGTAATTTTTTGAGAAGGTTGATGTATATCTTAGCACTCTGCAAAATATAAAGCCATACATATAAGGTGCTGTAAATGTGTTCTGTTTATTATTTAACATAATTCTGGATAAATGTACTTTTCTCACATTTTAAAAATTGGCACGTCTACACGCTCTTCCTTTCTGCATAATGCCACCACAAGAGTCCTTTTTATTTGTACCATTGGCTGTTTTGACCTTGGACTTTTTAATTAACATTTAAAAAATATTAATTCGACTGCCTTGGGTCTCAGCTGCTGCATGCAGGACCTTTGTTACATCCTGTGGGATCTTCCATTGTGGCCCGTGGGCTCTCTAGCTGTGGCCTGTGGGCTCCAGGGCCCAAGGGCCTCAGTAGTTGTGACACTTGGACTTGGTGCTCCAAGGAATGTGGCATCTCAGTTCCCCGGCCAGGAATCCAACCCTCATCCCCTGCATGCAAGGCAGATTCTTAACTACTGAACCAACAGGGAAGTCATATAGGCAATGTTTTATTATTGGAACACAGGAAAAACTATTGGGATTGGGGACTGTCCTTCAGAGTCGTTCACGCTGAGCTCCAATAGCAGTCCATCCACCAACAAACTGGGTGACCTTGGCTCTTCCAAATAAGCTTTCCATGTGTCTGTTATCTCAAAAGGAAAGAAAGAGATAATGCTCACTGCTTTACTGGGGGGTTACAGATGATGCAAAGAAAGCTGAAATGGAGAGACATTTTACATTTTACACTGGTCAAAAGCCATATAGATATAAGTATTAGGAGCCAAACTCAAGTGGGTTCAAGGGAATTTGTTGCCTCAACTCACTTGGAAGTTGGGTTTGGACACAGCTCCATCCCCAGTCTGAAGCTGTATCATCAGGTCTTCTCTCTCAGCTTTGGTCCTCTAGTGCACTGGTCTCACTCTTTTCTGCTATAGGTGGCTTCTTCCTTATGGCCAGAGGCTGAGTGCAAAGGGAAGAGTCTTACATGTATATTTCATAACCCACTCAGTGGAAGGAGAACATTGCTTTTCACACACACATAACACAAACACATATGCTTTCATCCTTGGCCATCCATCTACAGATAGATATCTATAGGAAAATAGGTGGGTAAATAGAGAGACAATGGATAGGTAGATAAATGAAGAGAGAGAATAACTTGAATCCTATGCTCATTGCTTTGATCTGGAACTGCACAGACTGCTGTGATGGAAGGTCCCACTGAGTCATATAAATTGAGAGAAGAGTCAGTTCTCCCCAAGAGAAAGGGATATCAAGGAGACAAAACATTGCACATCCCCTACCATTCACCCCATGGCTACTCAGAATTCAGGTACCTGCCATTTTACTTTATCTAAAATCATTTTCTTGAGGACATGATCAAATGCAACCCACTCCTCTCCTTTCCAAAAGGAGTCGCACAAAGGTAGATCCATGTGCTTCATCTTGCTCAAAGTATATACACTCTGGGTGATACGCATTCATCTTATTGTGTTATTGTTGTGTTCAGTCACGTATTACTCTTTGCTACTCAAGAACTACAGCCTGCCAGGCTCCTCTATTTGTGGGATTTCCCAGACAAGCATACTGGAGTGAGTTGCCATTTCCTCTTCCAGGGGATCTTCCTGACGCAGGGATCAAACCCGCCTTTCCTGTGGCTCCTGCGTTATAGGTGGATTCTTTACCCACTGAGGCCCCTGGGTTAGTTGGGTCCAAATGTGGAGGCCTCCAGTCTGATAATCCGGGATAACTGTAAAATAAAATCCTTTTGGAGAAGGCAAACAGCACTGGTGCACAGGTCATTACTGTTCTTAAGGCTTGCTCCCAGCACCTGCAGATGGCAATGGGCTGTGCCGTGACCGTGAGGAGGGTCGCATTATCCATCTATGGCTGTATCTGAGAAGGGTAAGAGGGATCAAGGCCTCTAGGGGGCTGAAGCACTTTAGCAGCAGCCACGTTCATTTAGTGAAGTTACCAAGACTGGGAGATTACTCTAGAAATGGAGCAATCACAGGTCCCCAGTTGCTGAGTTTGGACTTTGTCTGGAAGCACCCTGCCTCAGCTTGATTTCTGGAGTCTTCCGGCTCTAATAAGTAACATCAAAAATCTTGCTGAATGGTGTTTTTTGAATAAGTAGCCCACGTTTGCACATGTCTCCTAGCAACATAACTGATGCTCTGGCCATCCCTCTCGTCTTCGGCTCACTGACTCCCTTTGTGGCTTGGGTCTCAGGATAATGTAAAACATCTTTTGGTGGGGGAGGTGAATCGGGGCTAGTCACTACCCTTCATTCGCTCTCCTCCTCCTGGCTGGATCTGGTTGCCAGCACTTTATAGGCAGGAACAGCATATCAGCAGATAAATTTGGGGAAATACATGGAGATCAGCCTTCCCAAAATTCTTTCTAGTGTGTCAACCATCAAGGCTGAATATGTTTTCCAAACTTCCATTATGTGTATGTTTCCTTTTGGGGTGAACGACAAGAGTTTTCTGTGAGAAATTACAAGTGGAGCAGCGGCCGTTCTGCAGCTCACACGCAGTGGTGGTGGCCCACTGACCCTCCCTATGTGCCATGAGGCGGTAGCCAGCCAGCAGGTTCAGCCTCCTCATGGATCCTCCGGGAACTTCCCTGATCCCTGGGCTGTGTGCATGTTTAGCTCCATGAAGTGGGACCTGGTTTCGCAGGACTCCATATCCACACCCACAACAAGGGCAGAAGCAACCGGGAGTCACACAGGCTACAGTCCATCCTGGTGAGCTCTAGCTCATGACCGAGCGTTCCTGACTGGTTTGGCTCCCCCTCACCTTGTATCCACCCTTCCATTTTTCCTTCTTCCTTGTCCCGTGGTCATCAAGCTTCAGCAGTAGACAAAAAGGCTGCAGCCTGCGGAGATCACAACTGTGGATGGTCACATCATTGTACACGCCTCCACAAGTATGTGCCTACTAATATAGCTATCTATCAGTGGGTCTACTTCTGACTGAACCCTGACATTCCTTTCTCCATTCTAACTTTCCCCTCATTCTTTGTCTTTGATCACCTTTCACCCTGGGTTGAAATGCTGGCTTCTACAATTCCAAAGGTGCTTGGAGTCCCATTCAACCTGGTTGCTATTCACAGCACAGCAAGCCTCAGTCGTAACTCTGGATGCACTGCCCTCTGCTCCCAGAGTACTGATCTATGGGGTTCTTCCATTCACCTGGAGAAGATGGCCATTGTTAGCCAGAGTTCTACATCTGTCCAGGTTACCTGGTACTTTGAATTCCACTATTTCCAGCCATAAGGCTGTGTGTTCACATCAATGGAAACAATGTCTAGGTACTTGTACCGAAGTATTATGCAAATGATTGCTTGCAACTTAGGACAATAGGAAACTTCCAGTTAATCTTAAGAGAAGATGCTCACATGGCTGCTTTGAATGTTTGTTTTCCATTATACCACACAGGTTCTTAATTCCCCATTTGACCACTGATTGAAGTGGTATTACACTTGAAGTAATAAGTAATCCCTTATTAATGATTAAGTTCAAATAGTTACTATATCAACAAGCCATAGAGGGAATCTGTAAGAATCAAGGAATACACAGTCATTGTCTACAAAAAGAGATGGTTTAATCTCCCCTTTGGGTTAGTAACTGACCTCAAGACCCTACATTAAGTTGAACCACAGGAAATTGCCTTTTTGTCAGTAAAGAATCAGATATTGGCAATCACATTTGTTAACCTAACATAAAGTCCTTTAACCTAGCATCTATAATTTGAATGTTTATAAGAAAATAAGACAAGGAAACAACCAAAAAATAAGCTCAAAGTTTGAGTAAAGAAAATAATTATGAAAAAGAAAAGCATCTCTACTATCAGATAATTGAAGGAGGACAAAAATAGCAATACAAACACACACACACACAGCCATTTATATTCCCAGAGACCAAGGTTAATTGTGAGGAAATTAAGAAAGTTTATTCTAGATTTTCAGCAAATTAATTTAACCCCAACATTATTCTATTTCTTAAGAAATTTACCTGCTTAACAGTAAAGCATATTCTCATCATTCTTCCTAATAATTTAGCTGTCAGGATGACCCAAGAGACAATTATAAGAAAAGATTCTGAGCACCCATACCATTGCAACTCAACTGGAGCTCACAATAATTACAATCCCTCCTTTATATTATTTTAAACATACATTCTTTAAAGTCTTAATTTAGAGTGTAAGATTTATTGACTGTATTTCTCTCATCCTAACTTCACATCCAACTCAGTGCAGCACATATTGTCAACTAACTCTCGCTTCACTCCAAGTTCACTCTTGTGAGTGAAATAGAATGGATGATAATGGACTGAATGGATGGCAAAGGGACCTTAGTTATGATGCCAGAATTACGTGATGTGCTTTTAAACAGGTACTGCATATGTAATGGGCAAGTGGTTTTGTTTGTTTGTGTTCCAAAAGAAAGAGAAAAGAAAAAGAAGAAAATGATTCCATGCCATGGGCTCTAAAAGAAATTATTGAACCAGAATAACTAAAAGCCATTTGAATCTTCAGTTGTCATGATGGAGAAACTCAGACAAGACATAGGGAGGAAGTCTGGTGGTGATACAGGGCTGGGGAGGAGGATAAAGAGAAGAAAGAGGAAGAGAAGAAGGAGAAGGAAGGGACCTCTCGCCTTCGCTGGACCTCAGCTAGGACCGGGGCTCTGTTAGGACATGATCTATTTCCCAGGGAGGGGGTTGCTGACTGCCACGTGGCATCTCAGCACCCCAGCCAAGTGAGCTGGGGTTTAGAGTAGTGTCCCTGAACCAGGGGGTCTATGGGAGTATGTGGACGCATGGCAGAGAGAGTCTGAGTAGCCAAAGAGAGTGTCACTGCAGTTTTGGGAAACTGGGCAAGATAGAGACAAGGAAACTGAGGCAGAGGCACAAGGGATATGTCTGTAGGTGCCTGTGATCACCACTTGTCATTAAATAAAGGATTTGCATGATATAAACAAAATTAAAAGGTCATTTTCCCACTTCATTCCACCAGCCGTCACCCTTCAAAAATACTCTGCTGCTTTAGGTTCTCCCCATTCATTCGATGAAATTCAGGACAGGGCTCATGATTCTTCTAGCCACTCCCCCAAAGCATTCTTCTGCCACATTACTCACTAAGACAGTGAGCAATTTGCCAGTCCAATATGATAATCAATATTTTGAACTTCCTCAAAACTTTCTCCACTCCCCTGGGCTGCAGCTTGAACTTAATAAGGTGGTATGTGATCAGTTTCTTCCCTCTGCCAGCTCCTCTCCTGAGATATGATTCCTTAAGATAAGATTCCAGTCCCCCACTGCCTGCAGGCAACTATCCACCAACTGGCTCCCACCTGGCTCAGAGTGCCTACTGTCTGCTGGAGAAAGACCACTTCCCAAGTTCTCCACTCTGCTTCCCTAGCTGCTAAGGCCAGACTCACACCCTCAAGATTTTTTTTTTCCCCCAATTGAACCAAGCAACATAGGCTTTAGGCATGTTGGCAAATTCTCCAAGAGATCTTGACTCATTCACCCAGCTCGAGCCCCTCGAGAAGGACAGCCAGCCCATGTTTGCCCATCCCAGATCCAGATCCTGTCTGGATCTCTCCTACCTCTTCTATTAACAGGAGGTGGGTAGACAATTATAGTGATTACCAATGGCTCAGCAGGTAAAGAATCTGCCTGCAATGCAAGAGACACAGGAAGCGCAGGTTCCATCCCTGGGTGGGGAAGATCCCCTGGAGAGGCAAACAGCAACCCATTCCAGTTTTCTTGCCTGGGAAATCTTATGGACAGAGGAGCCTGGCTGGCTACAGTGCAAAGGGTCATCGAGAGTCAAACATGACTGAGCTACTAAGCATACACGTGCGCACACACACACACACACACACAGAGTTATAATCCCTAAACCAGTATTCGCCTTCCTCCTCTAGAAGTCTGTCTTAGAAGCTCTAGAACTATTACTGATCAGGGTTTTGGCCTCCTTAATCAATAGAAATTGATAAGAGGCCAGACAAGTAATTCAGGTAAAACTTTGTTGGAGACCCTGCTGTATCAGAGCAAAGTGAGAACAAGTAACAGATTTCCTGACTTGATTGCACTCTGAGGAAGTGGGGCAGCGGGGGTGAGGGTCAAGCTGGTCCCCCACATGGGGTGAGGGTAGGGGCAGGTCCAGCAGCCTGGCTGGAGGCATGGATTTGTGGTCTACCTACCCCTTTGGTGCTGCTGCGGCAGGGGCAGTCCACAGTGCCCTGCTTTTGTTCCTAACATGCTGTTTTTGCTCCCAGTTCTTCAAAAGTGGCAGTTGGACCTTTTGATCTTTTTGTATCTTGCTGTCCAGAATTTGCCCCAAATGCACGTGCGCAGTTATTTTTGTCTGTTACAGTTTCTTCGTATTTTGTTGCCCCAGAAGACATTGGTCCAGGTGCAAGCATTGCAGCAAAGGGTCCCAGGTTCCAGTCTGTCTCAGAACCACACTTTGTAATAAGCAGTAACTGGCATTCAGGATTGAGACTGCACCATTTATTAGCTTGAAATCTGAACTCATTTGTAAGTGTGAAGATGGATCTACCAGCCAGTCCATACCTATACCTGTGTCTAAAATGAAGTTTTATATCCTCCTTTTAATATCTGAAAACATTCTTCTGCCATGGTCCCTTTTGAGGAAGCATTTGGTTCAATATGAAATTTGATCACATTTACTTTTAATGACTTAATTATGGCATTTGAGCTCTGAGGCCTGATTGTTGAAAATTAATATTCCTCCAAGTGCCCTCCAGTTATTTCTGGGACCCCTTGAACCACTCTGTTTTGTAGTCTCCATACCACACCAGGCCTGCTCCACATTCCTCCCCCAGCTGTCCACACCTGCTGTCCATCAGACCTCAGTCTGATCATTACTGCTCATCCTGGGACCTCAACACAGGATGCCAGATGCTCTGGAAGCTTCTACACCTTGGTTGCCAAACATCACTGTGTTCTTGAGACAGACTGTGACCTGGAACCTGGGACCCTTTGCTGCAATGCTTGCACCTGAACAAACATCTCCTGGAGCAACAAAATACAAAGAAATTATAAGGGACTGAAAGTAACCTTATATATATATACAGTTGGGGCAAATTATGAACAGCAAGATACAAAGAGACCAAAAAGTTCAACTGCTATTTTTGAAGAGCTGGGAGTAAAAGCAGGGAACTATGCATGCCCGCTGCACACACCATCACCAAAGGGGTGGGCAAACCACCTAAGCCATCCCTCCAGGCAAACCCTGGCACACTTGCCTACCCTCACCCAAGGGGGAGCTAGTAAGCAAGGGAAATTATTACTTGTTCTCACTCCCTGCTGCTGCAGTAGGGCCCTCCCTAGGGCCTAAAGTTTTGCCTGAATTTCTTGTCTGGTATCTTATCAATTTCTATTGATTAAGGAAGCCAAGAACCCTGGTCAGTAACATTCTAAGTGGAGATGAGGGAAGAGCCTCTCTGACTGGGCACCAACTATCTGATTCAGATAGCCCACCTTCTGCCCCGAACAATTCTACCAGCTTAAGCCATGGCCCTCGTCTGAAATCTCCCAAAATATTTCATCAAGGACAGCTCCTTCAGTTACTCCCCATGTTGTCTTCTGAGAGGGCTCTACTCTAGCTCTGGAAGCTGGGAAAGTGTCAGGATTTCAGGTGGGGTGATCTGAAATGTTAGGGCTGGGGAATAAACTTTAAATTGGCTTTGGAGGATGGAGTAACAGGCCTGAAGATGGGGTTGGACTAGGAACACCTCAGTGGTTGCAATCACGTCAGCCACTAATCAAGAGGTCCTTTCTCTGTTAGGTGGTGGTGTTGTTCAGTCACTAAGTCATGTCTGACTCTTTGTGACCCCATAGACTGCAGCATGCCAGGCTTCCTTGCCCTTCACTATCTCCTGGATTTTGCTCAAATTCATGTCCACGGCATTGGTGATGCTATCTAATCATCTCATCCTCTGCCGCCCCCTTCTCCTTTTAACTTCAATCATTCCCAGCATCAGGGTCTTTTCCAATGAGTCACATTGGGTGGCCAAAGTATTGGAACTTCAGCTTCAATATCAGTCCTTCCAATGAATATTCAGGGTTGATTTCCTTTTGGATTGACTGGTTTGATCTCCTTGTAGTCCAAGGGACTCTCAAGAGTCTTCTCCAGCACCACAGTTTGAAAGCATCAATTCTTCAGCACTCAACCTTCTTTATAGTCCGGTTTTCATGGGTTAGTAGGCATGGCTTAACCAGTTCCATCCCTGAATTTTTTTTATGCCATTCTAGAAAGAATATGCCTGCCAATGCAGAAGACACAAGAGATGCGGGTTCTATCCCTGGGTCGGGAAGATCCCCTGGAGAAGGAAATGGCAACCCACTCCAGTATTCTTAGCTGGAAAACTCCGTGGACAGAGGAAACCGGTGGGCTACAATCCATGCGGTCTCAAGAAGTCAGACATGACCTAGCACAGCACAGCACAGTGGAAAACAGCGATGCCCCCAAACTGGTCTACATTCAGATGTCTCACGTCTAGGTATGGAGGCGTTTGGATTGAGACTAAGTCACTTTATCAATAGAAACATAAAATTTGGATGTTCTTACTCTGCTTTTCCATGCAACATCCTGGAAAGGAGGTACCATTATCAGATTCTCTTTTTTTTTGGAATAAAGAAGAAGCTGAAGCATGAAGAGCCAGTCATGTAGCTAGCTAGCATGTGACCGATCTGGGATTTTAACCCTTGCAGCCTGATTCTTAATATCCTATTCATTAAAACAGTTACCATTCTATTCACCAGGGATGAAAAGGTAACAAAGATTCTTCCCTTTGAGTTCAGGGTCTAGTGCACTCATATTTTTCTGTCACTGGAGGGTGATTCACTGGAAACACACACTAATCTTAATGAATAAGAAACGAAAATTTGAGCTTGTGCAAATTAAGTCACACTGAGTTCCTGCATAAAAGCTGCTTAGTAACCAGGACTGTAAGACGCTCTTATAATATATTGTTGTCTGTGGCATTTTTATCTAAGCTGAGAATGCCCTCAATCTATTAGAAATGCTGCCCTGGGAAAATTTCTAATAACTATCAGTGTAAGAGTCAGTTAGACGGGCCTCAAATTGAGTCCGGTTGGAGATATTTTGGCCTCACACTTTGATTTGTCCCAATGTCATGACCTTTCTCCTGTATCAGACATCTAATAAATCGGATCTTTAATGTCATATAATCACATAAATGATTAACCTCTAATTGAGATTGCTTAATTCTGAATCCTAGTGAATGCTATTTCAAACTTATCTAGTCTAAACTCTAGCCACAAGAGAGAAAATATTCAGCCCTACTTGACATCTTACGGGGGAGAAGAGGCACTATTTCTCCTGCCTTAAGTAACTCTCTAACCTCCTAAGAGGAAGCTTGGGGCAGGTCTCCCTACACCTTGGGGACAGAGAGCACAGACAGAGGATGTCGCAGAACGTTCTCTGCTCAGGCTACCAGCTTGTGGCAAGATGGTGTGAACGCTCCCCTCCATCCCCGAGGAGGGCTTTCTCAACAGTGCCCTTGCCTCCCATTCTCTGCTTAACTAACTGCTGTTTGGGATGCTGAACCTCCTCTGCAGCAGCCAGGAGCCCGAACACTGACTTTATCCATGGACCATGTGGAACACTGGGGTCCCAAGCAGGAGTTCTGAGTGTGTGTGGCAGCAGCGTGCTGTGTAGACCATGAGGATCCAGGGGCCTGACCTGGATCAAATCACTGGGAGAGAAAGCACGATTGTCCTCACACTCATATTTTTCTGTCACTGGAGGGTGATTCACTGGAAACACACACTAATCTTAATGAATAAGAAACGAAAATTTGAGCTTGTGCAAGTTAAGTCACACTGAGTTCCTGCATAAAAGCTGCTTAGTAACCAGGACTGTAAGACGCTCTTATAATATATTGTTGTCTGTGGCATTTTTATCTAAGCTGAGAATGCCCTCAATCTATTAGAAATGCTGCCCTGGGAAAATTTCTAATAACTATCAGTGTAAGAGTCAGTTAGACGGGCCTCAAATTGAGTCCGGTTGGAGATATTTTGGCCTCACGCTTTGATTTGTCCCAATGTCATGACCTTTCTCCTGTATCAGACATCTAATAAATCGGATCTTTAATGTCATATAATCACATAAATGATTAACCTCTAATTGAGATTGCTTAATTCTGAATCCTAGTGAATGCTATTTCAAACTTATCTAGTCTAAACTCTAGCCACAAGAGAGAAAATATTCAGCCCTACTTGACATCTTACGGGAGAGAAGAGGCACTATTTCTCCTGCCTTAAGTAACTCTCTAACCTCCTAAGAGGAAGCTTGGGGCAGGTCTCCCTACACCTTGGGGACAGAGAGCACAGACAGAGGATGTCGCAGAACGTTCTCTGCTCAGGCTACCAGCTTGTGGCAAGATGGTGTGAACGCTCCCCTCCATCCCCGAGGAGGGCTTTCTCAACAGTGCCCTTGCCTCCCATTCTCTGCTTAACTAACTGCTGTTTGGGATGCTGAACCTCCTCTGCAGCAGCCAGAAGCCCGAACACTGACTTTATCCATGGACCATGTGGAACACTGGGGTCCCAAGCAGGAGTTCTGAGTGTGTGTGGCAGCAGCGTGCTGTGTAGACCATGAGGATCCAGGGGCCTGACCTGGATCAAATCACTGGGAGAGAAAGCACGATTGTCCTCAAGGACCTCAGGGTTCACGCGCTCTTCACAGTGGTGAGAGCCTCTGGCCCAGCACCTTGCATAGGACCTGTGCTTCTGCTCATCTCCTCCTGTTCTCTCATTCTGTCATTGGTTTATTTGGTCTTTCTCCTCTATTCTAGGCTGGCACAAAAGCATGCCCCAGACATGCCATGGAAGAACACGGCATCCGCCCTCATAAAGCAAATATTTTGCACAGCTGAAACCAGGTTGCATGGAGTAAAGAAAGGGGGGTTGGGGATGGGAGGTTGGGACCAGGCTGGACATTTCTGGAGATGATAGGGAAACACTGGGGATGATGGAACACCCCTGGTCTAGAAAAATGCCCAACATTGCTCTTCTGCATTTGACACAATGTATTAAAAATGTAAACGTTTCTGCACAGGAATAATAGATGAGTCCATACTTGAGAAGCACTTATTTCTAATTTTTAAATACAATGGATGTCATTTTAGAGATCACTAGGTATATATGATCATTTTGTATATCAATTTGACTAGGCTGTAATCCCAGTTATGCAATGAAACTCTTATCTAGATGTAGCTGTGCAGGTATTTTGCAGACATGATTAATATCTCTAACCAGTTGAATTTATGTCAAGGAGTTCATCTTGGATAATGTAGGTAAAACTGATCCTATCATTGAAAGGCCTTAAGGACAAAATGTTCTCCCTGGGGAAGTAGAAAGTCAGCTTCTGACTGTGGAGATAGCTCTTTGAGAAGACTTTCCTGCCTGGTCTTCCTGACTGCCAGCCATTCAGATTTCAAACTAGCCTAGCCAGCTCCATCAATATCATAAGCCAATTCCATGCAATAAATTTCTTCATAGACATGCCTATCATACAGCCCCTGCTTCTCTGATTGGACTCCATCTGATACAATAAGCATCAAATTAACTTTATTGTTAAGTTGTATTGTGGCCTTGAATTTTTTATATCATTCAACATCATTTTTCTTTTTTCCTCCCTCCTTCCATTCTTCCACTCCCTCCTCTTCCTCTTTCTCCTCTTTCGTCTTCCTTTTCTTTTCTCTTTTTCTCTCGTCTTCTTTTTTCGACCCTGTAGAAAAGTAGCAACTCTTGAGAGGCAAGTCATGTTCCTTTCGGTCCCAAAGGATGCTCTCTATTAAACTATATGGAATAATCTAAAAACATCATTCCCAGGTCTTTCCATGACATCTTGCAGCTTAATGTGATCTCACATTGCTATTTACCTGAAAATATCAGTGTCAATCCAGTCCTTTCTTTGCCTAAGTTCACAGGGAAAGGGGATAGACAGGTTCTCACCTTTTCCAAGACTATCCTCACCCCTGAAAGACTGAGTACACTCCTGAGCTTCAGTCTGACTTTGAGGCTCATGCTGAATGTGGCCGATGTCCTGGGTGACCATTATCTGTCTCACCCTTGCTGGGTCTGCCCCAGAAGATCCACGAATGTCTCATTGACACCATGCTTGAAATAACTGTACTTTAATGGACACCAGCTAGTCCAGCTGGGTCCTGGGAGCCAGACCTTGCCCTGAGCCCTCAGGCCCCATCACTTAGGCACAGACCATAGCTTCATCCCAGAACCTTCCTCCCCAAGCCTCCCTGAGGTTTTGGAGCCATATCACCTCAGTTCCTAAAACCAGACTTTCATAAATTTAAGACACATGTATTTTCACATTTCTCAAATCAGAATTCATTTCATTATTAAGCTGTTTATCTCCATTTTTTACTTTTGTTTTTATTCATTTGTTTTTCCACCCCCCCCAACCTCCCTTCCTGCCCCCCCCAAATCTTTTATCATTTTGTGCCCTTTTCTCTCACAAC
>SJXQ01009727.1:136949-179493 GCA_006408695.1 Aepyceros melampus
CTGGTTCCTTTACAGTCAAAAGTGTCTAGGAATTGACACTTCTGCAAGAGATAAGGGGATCTGTAATGAGGGAGACCCCTGTCCTGGGGTCCCAGCAGCCCTGACATAAACAGCCCCTAGCTTCGTGAGTTATTTTGATAAGCCCATCCCTGGTCGAGGTCCCCTCAGGTCCTCGTTAATGCAAGGAAACTTTGACCTCAGACCAGCCTTGCAATTCCCCTTCTCTCTGCTTGGATTTGACAAGCCTTCTTTTGTTGCTCTGCATCAAACCACAGCCACACATATAGCACAAGTCTTAACTCAGATGAAGTATTACCCCAGACTCTCTCCCGAGTGTCTTTATAGTCTATCACAGGGAGTCTCAGCATCTGCGTAGACACTGGGGCTAAAAGTCTTAGCTTGTTGGCATTTCTGTGGATCTCTTATGTCAACTCCCCATATCAGCTCCTTGAAGCTCTCTGCTTTAGACAGTCACCATTCAGTAGGGATACAGTGACCGCATAGCTTATTATCCGAATCGGAACACTCTAAGAGTGAAAAAGGAGAGCTATTAATTCTGCCAAGATAACATGGATTCACCAGAATCTTCCTGGGTAAACTGGGATATCTGCAATCTCCTCAATTATCAGCCACACTGGATAGAAAAAGACTCTGGTCCCAGCCACTTCATTGAATCCTTATGGTCCATTGCTTGGGCCTATTGCCCTTGGATTAAGGATTTCTTTTTGGTCCTCAAAGGTCAGCCAAGACGTTGTGGCATCTAGTAAAGAACATGACTATTGGTGTCCAGGGAACAATGATAATAAGTAACATTAACTGATCATGTGGGCTATGCACCAGTGAGCTAAGTGCCTGAAGTGTAAACTCTCATTTGAACTTCATCACAAATGCATGAAATATGTACTTACTCTGTCTTTTGCTGATGAGGAAACTGAGGCAGAGAGAGGCTATGCAATTTGTGCAAGATCATTCAGATAGGAGGTGATGGAATCAAGACAACACCCAGAGACTGGGTCATAATATCCACTCTCTCTCTTCCCTGCCTACTGGAATCCTTTCCTTCTAGAGGGTTATTTATCTCAGCAGAGAATGAGAAAAACTAAACTGTGAGAAAGCTATCTTCAGAAGGGGGCTAAGGATGCGGGTAGGACTCAGAAAAACAGGTGTCTCCGGCTACACCAGAGTTGCACAGTTATTATAGACTTTAAATTATCTACAGCAGAGGTCAGCAAGCTTTACAAATATTCTAGATTTGATGACCATATAGCCTCTGTTGTAAGCACTCGATTCTATCACCACAGCATGAAAGCAACCTTAGGCAATACATAAATGTAGCCATATTCCATATTCCAATAAAGCTTCATTTACAGGCTCATACCATCAGATTAATGGGAGACCAAAGCAGAAACTTCCAACAGCCAGTCTCCTTGGGTCAAGGCTTCAGGACAAAGTTGTCTCTGAGACATTTCTGAGAAGAGGTCCAAAATAGACATCCATAAAGGTGGTAGGAAGAGAGGTGCCAGACAGGCCGGGGGGCTAATGGCACAGAGAGGATCCCGGGTGCGGAGAGGGTCATCTACTTCCTCTGCCCCTCCTTCCACCCTGTACGAAGCGCCAGTATCGAAACAGGCCAGCTGTGGGTGTGGAAGGAGAACGTTGGTAATCCGCTATGGACCAGGAGAACTTTCTGGAATTTCCCTTTGAATTTCAAATATTCCAGCAGCAGCTTAGAAACCAGACTCCACTCTCAGGAAGACACAACATGGCTAGAGCTGAGTGATGACTGCGACTCCTCCAGCCAAGTGACCTTCTAAGGAGATGGTGGTGGGGGTGGTTGAGGTGAATCAGCAGCTAAGAAATGCACTTTGCAACAGGGGAAAGATGCAGACCAAACAGATATAAATGCTACATTCTTACCCTAAGTTGTTCTCATAACCTTTCTTGGTTCCCTCATTTTCCTCACCAGAGGCTGGTACCGGTTTCTTATTTAAACTTTACAGGTATCTCTGAACATGCACACATTATGAATGGCCTTTAAAAAGAAAAGCAAAACAAGAAGCAGTATGCTTTATACCAACACCTCTCTTTCATTTAATAATATCTCTTGAAGTTCCTTCTATAATACTTAATCTAGAACTGCCTTTTTCTTTTTTTTCTTTTCTTGCCTAGTTTTCAACTGTATGAATATGTCATAATTTGCTTAGAGACCTTTATTTATAGTTATCTCATATTTTTACAGATTTGTATAGACACGTACCTAACCCATCACTTCTGTAAATATCTTTGTTCCGTTCTGTTCCATTCCGTTCAGTCGCTCAGTCGTGTCCGACTCTTTGTGACCCCATGAATCGCAGCACGCCAGGCCTCCCTGTCCATCACCAACTCCTGGAGTTCACTCAGATTCACTTCCATCGAGTCAGTGATGCCATCCAGCCATCTCATCCTCGGTCGTCCCCTTCTCCTCCTGCCCCCAATCCCTCCCAGCATCAGAGTCTTTTCCAATGAGTCAGCTCTGCACATGAGGTGGCCAAAGTCCTGGAGTTTCAGCTTCAGCATCAGTCCTTCCAAAGAACACCCAGGGCCGATCGCCTTCAGAATGGACTGGTTGGATCTCCTTGCAGTCCAAGGGACTCTCAAGAGTCTTCTCCAACACCACAGTTCAAAAGCATGTACCTATATAAATTCCTTTGTGCTTTTGTCAGTAATATAAATTTCAAGAAGTCAAATTCCTGGATCAAGGAGTATATCCAAATATAGAACTGAGCAGATCAGTTTGCCTCTTACAGGTGTACCACTTTTTGTTTCCATCACAAGAGTGTATGTTTTCCTTGACCTTCTTCAACCTCGAAATTTTTTATCTTTGCAAATCTTATACCTAGTAAAAGTTTTCCCATAGTTTTAATTTGCATTTTTCTTATGATACGAGTTATTGTTTGAGCAACTCTCCATAGGTCTAATAGTCGTAGTCACTTCATTTTTCTGTTGGTTAAGTCTTGCACTTTTAATCTACGCCTTACCCTTAGGTTCTTGGTCTTTCACTTTTGATAACCCAGAGGACATAATATACTAAGAAGGCAGCTTTGAATCTGTTATGAATTGCAAATATTTATTTTCTACTTTTGTGATTTCTATTTTCTTTTGCTGGTCTTGTATTATTTTTGTTTGATGTAGTAACTTTTGACTTTTATCTGTTTGCATTTATTGTTTTTTTCTAAAATCTGGGATTTTATCATTCTTAGAAGAACCTCCCCTGTATCATAAAAATAAATTCCCCATGTTGTTTTCAGCAATTTATGGTTTTAGTTTTTACTCTTAAAATTCTTATGTATCTAGAATCCATTTTGGTATAAAGTATAAGATGCAAATCCAGCCTTCTCCTTTTAATCCAGATTAGCAGTCACTCTTTATTCAGTTATTTGTATTTTGTTCACTAACATAGACTTCACTACATAAAATTCCTATATGCATTTCAGCTACTGCCAAACTTTCTGTTCTTCACACTGCCCTAATTATTATGATTCCTGAAGATAATAAGTGTGATGTCTAGTGTGACTAGTTCTCCATTATTTTCTTTGAAAATTTTTTTTCTGAAAATTCTATTTATGTCTTCTAAATGATATCCTAGAATTTTTTTTTCTGTAAAACAGGCTCACAGTAAGTCTATTTCCTGAATTCTTGCCTGTTTGAAAGTGTTTTTCTGTTACATTTATGCAGTAATAGTACTCTGTTGTTTTTTAGTCACTGAGTTGTGTCAGACTTACTCCATGGACTGTATACTGCCAGGCTCCTCTGTCCATGGGGTTTCCCAGGCAAGAATACTGGAGTGGGTTGCCATTTCCTTCTCCAGGGGATCTTCCTGACCCAGGGATCAAACTGGCATCACCTGCGTTGGCGGGTGGATTCTTTGCCAGTCAGCCACCAGGGAAGTTTTAATAGTACTTTGCTTGGATATAAAATTATGTAATCATGTTTTCTTTTTTCTTGATGACATTGTAACCTCTACTCTAATCTCCGGTTATGCATATCATATATACATATATGATAAAAAGTCTTAAATATTACATTTTTGTGTGAGCAATGAGGGGTTTGAGAGACGATGGAAAGAGAATAAGAACTCTTAGGCCAGTGTGACTTTTGTCCTTTTCAGGAATTAGATAGTTTTAACTGGTTTTCCAAAGGATATTTCTTTATCCTCGAAATGCAATATATAGTTTTAGCAGTATATATCTTACTGTGGCATTATTCTGTTAATTTTTGCCCTTAGACACTATTTCTTAAATCTATAGCTCCGGGTGTTATTTTATTTACAGAATTAAAAATATATTTCTTTAAATAATTTTCATTTGTTTCATTAGCTCAGCTCTCTGTCTTGGAAGTACCGATAATACATGGACTGGATCTTCTTCTTTTCTTCTTATTGGCTCCCTAGGCCTTTTAACTCTTTTTTTCTAAATTTTTCTTTTATTTTGTCTATTCATTTTAATCAGCTACCACTTTTTATACTTCTAAAAAGGCCTCTTTTCCTTTATACTCTTGGTGATGTGACCCTCATTTCTGTGATAGTTGATTATCTTTTTCTTCACGTCAGTCCCAGAGTTTGCCAGATGAATGTTTTTCCCCTTCCTATTGCCTGGCCATATCTTTCCTGAATACCTAAATCCCTTCTTGATATGCCTTTTTTTTTTTTAAAGGATCACAACTTCATTAAAGCCAATTATTAGTTATTGTTGTTGTTATTTCATAACAATATATATTTTCAAAGTTTTCATAGTCTTAAATGTTGTGATATTTAGATAGAAAAAAAGAAAGACACCTTTATTATTTTAAAGTCACCATTGCCATTTGTATTTCTTAATCATACCTTTATTTTTCCATTCATTCATTGATTTGACAAATTTATATTAACTGTACTATATGTTATATATTATATTAGATTCTATAGAAATAATTACAAACAAAACCATAAAACTTTTGATTGTACAGACCTTATTTGTATACTACCTAACATAGTTTGTCAATAATATGAGAAAAAATATTACTTGTAAATTTATGATTTTATTTGAGCTTATGGTAATCTTATCCCTTCCTTCCCTATTCTCTTTGTTCTCAACAGGGAATCATACATCCCAAGAATAAACATTAATTAGCTAATTAAATTAACATTATATGATCATTGTAAGCAAGAAAACGAGAGGAACTTTCTATGTTCTCATCTTTCAGACCAAGTAAGAAAATGATACCCAAGATAAGATCCTGCTGCTGCTGCTGCCAAGTCACTTCAGTTGTGTCCGATTCTGTGCGACCCCATAGACGGCAGCCCACTAGGTTCCTCTGTCCCTGGGATTCTCCAGGCAAGAGCACTGGAGTGGGTTGCCATTTCCTTCTCCAGTGCATGAAAGTGAAAAGTGAACGTGAAGTCGCTCAGTCGTGCCCAACTCTTAGCGACCCCATGGACTGCAGCCCACCAGGCTCCTCCATCCATAGGATGTTCCAGGCAAGAGTACTGGAGTGGGGTGCCATTGCCTTCTCCGAGATAAGATCCTAGTTTAAACTTAAATAAATATGGTTCCTTGCCAACAATATGTTAAAGTTCAACATCAGTAATCATACCTTTCATTATCAATACAAAACAAATCATCCAAAAAAATTTAAAAACCAATCCCCGCCGTGCTCTGCCTCTTGACTGCACATTGTGCCACTGAATTCATGTCATCCTTTGATCCTCTTTTAACAGAACCACACACTTGCTTTGAGATTTATCTACAGACTTTTGATAACAAAAGGCAGTGTCTTCGTATGTCTAAGAGCATGTAAACTATGGCACAATTACCACAAAGTATAGAGACAGACTTTAGAAGAATGGACTCTCCCAATTAAATGTATGCAATTGACTGGATATGTTGGCAATTTATCGAAAAAATTAATCGGCCCGCTATGTGACATTAAATAGCCTTTTAACAACAGTGCACTTAGATCCCACACCAACTCGAACAGAATAAATAGCACTGGATTGCCTAACAATCAAATAAGAATTTGTCTTCCATTTCAATTTAAATTACTCTGAAAGATAAGCAAACCTAAAAAGCTAATGGAGGAATAAATCCCTATCTATTATATTCTATTTGACACATATGTAACCCGGCTGTCTTTGGGAAAATAAAGTCACGTTATTTATTTGTATTTTCCATAGACCAGTCATTA
This sequence comes from Aepyceros melampus, assembly GCA_006408695.1. Taxonomy (NCBI): domain Eukaryota; kingdom Metazoa; phylum Chordata; class Mammalia; order Artiodactyla; family Bovidae; genus Aepyceros; species Aepyceros melampus. The sequence goes on from SJXQ01009727.1 coordinate 143,151, forward strand.
AGGCATTCTTAGTAAATAGCACTAAATGGAATACGATAAGGTTATAATATTGTCACCAGTGGGGAAAAAAAGGGAGAAGAATGGGATGTTTGCAGAGAGAGGGACATTTCTTGTGCTGTGAAGGATGAACAAGAGTAAGACAGGGGGCATATGAATTGATATTTGGAGATAGTAAAGAAGACAATTGATGTAACTCAAGCCACATGGCTTGAAAAATCTTCATGAACCAGAGACCAGTTTATCCACCAAAAATGAAGACATTCATTGTGGGAGAGACACAGATGAAAAGAAGAGTGGAAGTTGCTTTAATAGTCACTGTAACAGGCACTGTGACGTCAATAGAATATGGAAGGAAAATGATAGCAGTGACTACCCCATAAAGTTATAGCCACATAGGGACTCAATAAACATTTTTTTCTCTTCCCCATTGTTGATCAATGCAGACACACACACACACACACACACACACACACACAATAAAACTAGGGAAAAAAAGCACAGAGGAAATTAACCTGCAAGTTGGAAATGGCAAACAGTCAAGTGGACATGAATTAGTAGATTACTGCCTTGATATGAAGGCTGAGAAAATAGAAGTGAGTGAAAGCAACATATGTGAAAAAATAAGAGAAAAAGAAAGGATCAAGGGGTTCAAAGAATTGTAGAAGATAGTAACACTGAACCCACATCTTCCCCTCCCCATTCCCTGTAAGAGACTTATATACTCTTGCCTTTGGCTATTATCTAGTTATTCATTGCCTGCCTCCACCTTTGAGACAAGTACAGTTCCACTTCGAGGATTCCCTGGTAGATCAGCTGGTAAAGAGTCTGCCTGTGATGCAGGAGGCCCTGGTTTGATTCCTGGGTTGGGAAGATCCGCTGGAGAAGAGATAGGCTACACACTCCAGTTTTCTTGGGCTTCCCTCGTGCCTTAGCTGGTAAAGAATCCACCTGCAATGCGGGGACCCAGGTTTGATCCCTGGGTTGGGAAGACCCCCTGGAGAAAGGAAAGGCTACCCACTCCAGTATTCTGGCCTGGAGAATTCCACAGACTGTATAGTCCATGGGGTTGCGAAGAGTCAGACACCATTGAGCACCTTTCACTTCACTTCACTTCAGTCCCACTCCACTGATGTCAGGTCCAGCCATGTGTGTGACTTAATCTGATCAATATGATGAGAACAGACTTATCCTATGCCATCTCCCAGTGGAAGACATAAGAACCTTTATTCATTTGGTTCTTACATTTTCCCCTCTTCTGTATGAATAATATGTCCGAGGGTATAATCCAGATAGGGGCCGCCTGGACCCTGGAATAAGACCTGAAAGAGAGCCATAACAACCTACAGACATCATAAAAAGAGGATCGTTATCTTTTCCTAGGATAGGATCTAAGAATGGGAAGAGTCTCAGCTAATGAGCAAGAGCAGTTTGGGTGCAGTGGCGGGGATAGAAGCAGACTTCGCAGATGGCAAAATAATTCCAAGGCACTAATGTGCAGGTAGCATCTATAAAACTCTTGAGAAATGTGGCCAAGAAGGTGAGTAAAGTGAAATGGTGGTAGCCAGAGTGATGTGAGTTTCAAGGAGAGGTTCTAGTTTTCATGCCTGATTTTGTTGATGTGAGAGCAGCAAGCAAACTTATCTTCTGATGATGGGAAGATGATTAAGATATTGGGCAGAAAGAAAATAATAACGTAGTGCAATCCCTGGGAGCCAACACTTAGGAAAATCTTCCTTTGATAGGATGGTGAGGTGTGAGCTGAGGAGGGAAATAAAATGCTTGCTAGATGATAATGAAAGCCCAGGTAAGGTAGGTGATTAAAAGATTATGAATCCATAATGATTATAATCTGCTTAACTGTGTGATTTTTTTCCCCCAGCAGGGCTTCAGTTTTAGGATGGATGTGAGATGGAGGATGTGTGCTCATCTTCTCCTGCAAGAACTCCAAAATTACAACTCACTGCTGAACAACCATCCACAGGGAATGTTGGATCCCACCAACAACAGAAACTCCACATCCAAGGACAAAGGAGAAGCACCAGAAAGAAGGTAGGAGTAGTGAAATCACATTTAGAATCAAACCCCATACCTGCCAGAGATGCTTGAAGGGCTCAGACAAAACCTTGTGGCCACCAGGAGACCCCACATAGACTGAGCCAGACCTGCCTTTGAGTGTTTGAGTGTCTCCTGGGGAGGGACGGGTCAGCAGCGGCCTGCCACAGGGGCAGGGGCTCTGGGTGCAGCAGGCCTGGGTGTGACATAAGCCCTGTTGAAGGACGTCTCCATCAAACCCACCAGAGAGCCGCCCGAACTTACACAGGACTGGAGAAACAGATTCTTGGATGGCACAAGCAAAACCTGTGTGCACCAGGACCCAACAGAAAGGAGCAGTGACTCCACAAGAGACTAACCCAGACTTGCCCATGAGTGTCCAGGAGTCTCCAGCGGAAGCATGGGTTGGCAGTGGCCTGCTGCAGGGTCAGGGGCACTGAGTGCAGCAGTGCATCATGGGACCTTTTGAAGGAGGTCCCATTATCTTCATCACCTCCACCATAGTGTGGTATCAGGTCAAATGACAGGGAGGGAACACAGCCCCACCCATCAACAGAAAATTGGATTAAAGATTTTCTGAGCATGGTCTCACCCATCAGAACAAGACCCAACTTCCCCCACAGTCAGTCTCTCCTACCAGGAAACTTCCATAAGCCTCTTATGCTTCTCCATCAGAGGGCAGACAGAATGAAAACCACAGTCATGGAAAACTAATCAAACTGATTACATGGATCACAGCCTTGTCTAACTCAATGAAACTATGAGGCATGTTGTGTAGGGCCACCCGAGAGGGACAGGTCATGGTGGAGAGGTCTGACAAAACATGGTCCACTGGAGAAGGGAATGGCAAACTACTTCAGTATTCTTGCCTTGAGAACCCTATGAATAGTATGAAAAGGCAAAAACATAGGACACTGAAAGATGAACTCCCCAGGTCAGTAGGTGCCCAATAGCTACTGGAGAAGAGTAGAGAAATAACTCCAGAAAGAATGAAGAGATGGAGCCAAAGCAAAAACACCTAGTTATGGATGTGACTGGGGATGTAAGTAAAGTCTGATGCTGTAAAGAACAATATTGCTGAGGAACCTGGAATGTTAGGTCCATGAATCAAGGTAAATTGGAATTGGTCAAACAAGAGATGGCGAGAGTAAACATCGACATTTTAGAAATCAGTGAACTGTGAACTTCCTGATGTTCAAGCTGGTTTTAGAAAAGGCAGAGGAACCAGAGATCAAATTGCCAACATCCACTAGATCATGGAGAAAGCAAGACAGTTCCAGAAAAAACATCTATTTCTGCTTTATTGACTATGCCAAAGCCTTTGACTGTGTGGATCACAATAAACTGTGGAAAATTCTGAGAGAGATGGAAATACCAGACCACCTGACCTACCTCTTGAGAAATCTGTATGCAGGTCAGGAAGCAACAGTTAGAACTGGACATGGAACAACAGACTGGTTCCAAATAGGAAAAGGAGTACATCAAGGCTGTATATTGTCACCCTGCTTATTTAATTTATATGCAGAGTACATCANGGAAAATTCTGAAAGAGATGGGAATACCAGACCACCTGACCTGCCTCTTGAGAAATCTGTATGCAGGTCAGGAAGCAACAGTTAGAACTGGACATGGAACAACAGACTGGTTCCAAATAGGAAAAGGAGTACATCAAGGCTGTATATTGTCACCCTGCTTATTTAACTTATATGCAGAGTACATCATGAGAAACGCTGGACTGGAAGAAACACAAGCTGGAATCAAGATTGCCGGGAGAAATATCAATAACCTCAGATATGCAGATGACACCACCCTGCAGTTATTTTCATGTTTTTCTGTTTGAGCAGCTAATATTAATTACCTTAACAGACCAAAGTCTGTAACAAAATAATGAAGAAAGTTTACCATGAAAAGTTACATCTCAGCTTCTAGTAAGAAATGGAATATTTCCTGCCATATTAGTAAACAAGGATGTTACAGTCATCAGCGATTGCAGCCCTTCCCAAGAGCTTGTGAGCCCTGAGGGAACTCTGGAAGGAGAACAGATGCCATCTGGCAGCCCTCATACTGTAGCCACTCCCTAGAGTGAGCCCTGAGGAAAAGAAGATCAGGATGTGTCAGCACAAGAAACTGGCCCCAGACAGCCAAGGTGCAGAGCAAAGGAATGATTCCAGTCAGCCCAGACTCTTGCATCTTCCATACATAGAGAACTGCTAAATTCCTTTACTTGGTATATCTAATTTTAGTTCACGATAATCTTTTGATGTTCAGACTACCTGTCCTTTGTCGCAAAACTTCTAGGTAACCTGGGTCTTCCCCATGCCTCCTCGGAATAGTCCTCCCAGGATGACTTAAGATGTTGTCTCCCAGGCTTGAGTCCTAAAATGTCCCATTGAATAAAACATAACTCTCAATTTTTAGGACATGAATAGTTTTAAAGTCGACACAAGGGACAACATATACCTTCCAAAAAAAAAAAAACCAAAAAAGATAAATGGTTTTTTATAACGAGGTTATTTAAAGAAGCATAAGTTTTTTTTTTTTTTTTTAAAAGCACAAGCATTTACATTTCTGAAATTTTCTTTTTTTGGAAACCCTATGTATTTTAAATATAAAGACTTGAATTTCAGATTTTTTATAGCTGATACAGAAAATACAATGTAGATTGCTTGCTTGGATTTGACAAACAGTAAGAGGAGCCTGGCGGGCTGCAGTCCATGAGGTCGCGGAGAGTTGGATACGACTAAGCGACTTCAGTTTCACTTTTCACTTTCATGCATTGGAGAAGGAAGTGGCAACCCACTCGTGTTCTTGCCTGGAGAGTACCCGGGACAGGGGAGCTTGGTGGGCTGCCGTCTACGGGGTCGCACGGAGTTGGACCTGACTGAAGCGACTTAGCAGCAGCAGCAGCACTATTAACATAATTGATTAGAGAATTATGAGAATCATTTTATTATTTTCTGAATTTTCTGTGAAATTTATTCAAAGGGGAAAGCACACTTCACTCATCCTTTGGACAATCTCCAAGGCAAGGCAGCTATAGTCCTCCTCTTCTAAATAGCTGCTGACTCCTTGGAGGCACTTTTGGGGCAACCTTCCCAAGCAAGGACAAGCTAGAAGATTGTCTATTTTCATCTTCTGCGCCAGCTCCAGACTGGCTAGAGAGTAACTTAACAAACAGGTCTTACTCCAAAGTATACTGTAGTTTTCTGAGTCGAACAGGTTTAAGATCTGGAACAGACTGAGAATCCAATGATAGAAACTGGTGGCTTGTGTCTTCTAGATGTTGATATCTCATACTTTGTAGTGAAAAAAAAAGAAAATGAAGGCCGATCCTGTCATGCTTGCGTGATTGATCTGATATCTCAAAACTGAGGATTTCCTGCTTTTCACAGCTTTGATCCTAGAGGGTCTGAAGCAAGGTATCACTAGCACCATTAGCAAATAGATTGTGCCATTCAGCTCAGTGATTCAGCGGACCACGGAGAAATGGCACGCGCTGCTGCGGTTCAAGCGAGTCCAAAGCTCCTTTGGCTGCGCCCCAGCGGCCGGGAGGGGGCACTCGAATTCGCCGTAACGCACGACAGCGCCGCCCACCCAGCGGGACCCGCCTCCAGGCTCAGCGCCGCGAACTCTAGCGCGGGATCCGCCGGGAGAACCCAGGAGTCCCCGTCGGCAGGAGCCTCGGCCCCGGGCGAGGCGCCGCCGGGGCCCAGGGGGCGCGTGGGACCGCCGGAGCCGGGAGGAAGTTTCCTCTTCGGCCCGACTGCCCAGGACAGCTTTGCCGCGGCTTCGCTGAGAGCCTTTGATTTCTGCACCTGCTCCTGGGTTCACCCTCCCCTTCCTGGGAAGAGATTTTAGCCAGAGCGGTTTACACCGTGCCTGTTGATGCTGCGATTGATGGCTTGAAGTCAGAGCATGTCGTGGTATGTTTTCAGATTCAAGGTTGTTTCTGGGGGAAAAGACTAATTCAGGGAAAGGGGAAAGGCATCTACAATCTGGACAGGTATCTACGAAGTAATGGGATCCCCCAGTCCTGCGAGTGGAATGACTTAGGGACACGGCTGATGCGCGGCTCAGACTTACTGGAGCTTGAGGCAAGAGGTAAGCTTTATTTCTATATGCTTCCTTTTATGATTTTTATGGTTTATTTTTCCTACAGCTCTAAATTGGTGGAGAAATATTGAAACTATTATTGAAAAGATTATTAATTATTAATAACCATGTAATTATTATAAACTTAATTATTAACATTAAAATTTACAGCACCATAGGGCTCCAAAATCACTGCAGATGGTGATTGCAGCCATGAAATTAAAAGACACTTACTCCTTGGAAGAAAAGTTATGACCAACCTAGATAGCATACTCAAAAGCAGAGACATTGCTTTGCCGACTAAGGTCCGTCTAGTCAAGGCTATGGTTTTTCCTGTGGTCATGTATGGATATGAGCGTTGGACTGTGAAGAAGGCTGAGCACTGAAGAATTGATGCTTTTGAACTGTGGTGTTGGAGAAGACTCTTGAGAGTCCCTTGGAGTGCAAGGAGATCCAACCAGTCCATTCTGAAGGCAACCAAACCTGGGATTTCTTTGGAAGGAATGATGCTGAAGCTGAAACTCCAGTACTTTGGCCACCTCATGTGAAGAGCTGACTCACTGGAAAAGACTCTGATGCTGGGAGGGATGGGGGCAGGAGAGGGGGACGACAGAGGATGAGATGGCTGGATGGCCTCACTGACTCGATGGACATGAATCTGAGTGAACTCCGGAAGTTGGTGATGGACAGGGAGGCCTGGCGTGCTGCAATTCATGGGGTCGCAAAGAGTCGGACACAACTGAGTGACTGAACTGAACTGAACTAAAATGGACTGGAATGGGTGAATTTAACTCAGATGACCATTATATCTACTACTGTGGGCAAGAATCCCTTAGAAGAAATGGAGTAGCCATCATAGTCAACAGAAGAGCCCTAAATGCAGTTCTAGGGTACAGTCTCTAAAACAATAGAATGATCTCTCGTTTCCAAGGCAAAATATTCAATATCACAGTAATTCAAGTCTATGCCCCAACTGGTATTGCTGAAGAAGCTGAAACTGAACGGTTCTGTGAAGACCTACAAGACCTTTCAGAACTAACACCCAAAAACAATGTCAGACTTAAATTCAAGAAGGTAGGGAAACCAATAGATCATTCTGGTATAGCGTAAATCAAAACCCTTATGATTATACAGTGGAAGTGAGAAATAGATTCAAGAGATTAGATCTGATAGACAGAATACCTGAAGAACTGTGAAGGAGGTTTGTGACATTGTACAGGAGGCAGTGATCAAGACCATCCCCAAGAAAAAGAAATGCAAAAAGATAAAATGGTTGTCTAAGGAGGTCTTACAAATAGCTGAGAAAACAATGAAGCTAAAGGCAAAGGAGAAAAGGAAAGATATACCCATGTGAATGCAGAGTTCCAAAGAATAGCAAGGAGAGGTAAGAAAGCCTTCCTCAATGATCAGTGCAAAGAAATAGAGGAAAACAATAGAATGGGAAAGACTAGAGATCTCTTCAAGAAAATTAGAGATACCAAAGGAACATTTCATGCAAAGACGGGTACAATAAAGGACAGAAATGGTATGGACCTAACAGAAGCAGAAGATATTAAGAAGAGGTGGCACCAATACACAGAAGAATTGTACAAAAAAGATCCTAATAACCCAGATAACCACAACAGTATGATCCCTCACTTAGAGCCATATGTTCTAGAATGCGAAATCAAGTGGGCCTTAGGAACCATTACTGTGAACAAAGCTAGTGGAGGTGATGGAATTTCAGTTGACCTATTTCAAATCCTGAAAGATGATGCTGTGAAAGTGCTGCACTCAATATGCCAGAAAATTTGGAAAACTCAGCAGTGGCCACAGGACTGGAAAAGGTCAGTTTTCATTCCAATTCCAAAGAAAGGCAATGCCAAAGAATGCTCAAACTACTGCACAATTGCACTCATCTCACATGCTAGTCAGGTAATGCTCAAACTTCTCCAAGCCAGGCTTCAAAAGTAAGTGAACTGTGAACTTCCAGCTGTTCAAGCTAGATTTAGAAAAGACAGAGGAACCAGAAATCAAATTGCCAACATCTGTTGGATCATCAAAAAAGCAAGAGAGTTCCAGAAAAACATCTATTTCTCCTATATTGAGTATTCCAAAGCCTTTGACTGTGTGGAACAAAACAAACTATGGAAAGTTCTTAGGGATGGAAATACCAGACCACCTTATCTGCCTCCTGAGAAATCTGGAAGTATGCAGGTCAAGAAGCAACAGTTAGAATGGACATGGAACCACAGACTGGTTCCAAATCGAGAGGAGAATACGTCAAGGCTGTGTATTGTCACCCTGATCATTTAACTTATATGCAGAGTACATGATGCAAAATGCTGGGCTGGATGAAGCACAGGTTGGAATCAAGTTTGCAGGAAGAAATATCAATAACCTCAGATTGGCAGGTGACATCACCCTTATGGCAGAAAGCAAAAAAGAACTAAAGAGCCTCTTGATGAAAATGAAAAAATTGGTTTAAAACTCAACATTCAGAAACCTAAGATTGTGACATCCGGTCCCATCACTTCATGGCAAATAGATGGGGAAACAATGGAAACAGTGAGAGACTTTATTTTGGCGGGCAGGGCTCCAAAATAACTGTAGATGGTGACTGCTGCCATGAAATTTAAAGTTGCTTGCTCCTTGGAAGAAAAGCTATGACCAACCTAGCCAGTATAATAAGAAGCAGAGATGTTACTTTGCCGACAAAGGTCCATCTAAGTTAAAGCTATGGTTTTTTCCAGTAGTCATGTATGGATGTGAGAGTTGGACTATAAAGAAAGCTTAGCACTGAAGAATTGATACTTTTGAACTGTGGTGTTGGAGAAAACTCTTGAGAGTCCCTTAGACTGCAAGGATATCCAACCAGTCCATCCTAAAGGAAATCAGTCCTGAATATTCATTGGAAGGACTGATGCTGAAGCTAAAACTCCAATACTTTGGCCACCCAATGTGAAGAACTGACTCATTGGAAAAGACTCTGATGGTGGGAAAGATTTAACGAGGGAGGAGAAGGGGACGACAGAAGATGAGATGGCTGAATGACATCTCTGACTCGAAGGACATGGGTTTGAGCAAGCTCTGAGAGCTGGTGATGGACAGGGAATCCTGGCATGCTGCAGTCCATGGGGTAGCAAATAGTCAGACGTGACTGAGGGACTGAACTGAACTGAGATGGAGAATGAGAGTGATTGGGTTCACCTGGGTTGGGATTATGCTCTTGTTGAATGGACAAAGAGGGAAGAAAGATAGCATAATTACCAAGGATTGTCTGCCTCAATGGAGCAGATGTTCTAAACTGGATGCATACAAACTGGATAAAAGAGAAGCTGATTGATGGAGAGAATGTGGAGGGATCAAGATTGACAGTCCAGGTGTGATAGTGTTGTAGTAGAGATACTTGAGCAGAGGCACTTGGAGGTTAAAGAGTTACCTTGGGGAAATATCTAGACATTTCTATTGGTGATTTCACAAATGGTGTAGTTTCTGCTAATAAGGCTCAGAGTGTGAGAATGGAAGTGAGTGGCTGAGGTAGGGAGATGAGATCACTGGAAAAGACAATGTCAAGATGAGAGGCTAGGATGGTCTTTGGTTAAAGGGAAGGAATTGAGATGGAAAGGGAGACTGTAGACAAGTTGCCCAAGTTTTCAGCAATTAAGGAGGAGTGACAAGGAGAATAGTAAAAGTTTGACATAGGGACAAAGAGAGGGATATATAGACAAGCCTAGAGCCTCAAAGGTTAGAGTCTTAGGGAGAAAGCGAGGAGAATAACCACGTAAGAGCAGCAGTAGGGAAAAGGATGGCTGACATCGGCTGACATCGGCTGACATCGACAGCAGACCCTGATGTCCTACTGGGTGGAAGAAGGCTCAGTCATTTTGCTTTAATCATTATTTTCTCTCTTACCCGCAGTCCTATGCCACTGCTCTTTCTGTGTGACTTAGCTTTAGCCTACTGCAAGCAACATGCCCAAGCCGGAGAGGTCCCCCATCAACTTTTCCTCTTGCCTTGTCGTCTCCCAAAGTCTGCTTCTACCCCTGCCACTGCCCCCAAACTGATCTTACTCATTCAGTGATACTCTTCCCATTCTTAGATCCCATCCTAGGAAAAGGTAACGATCCTTTTTGAATGTTGCCTCCCCAACATGAAGGAGTCCTCTAACTTGCGATCTTTGAAGAAGGCAAAGGCAGCAGGTGGCTCTGCTTCCTGTTTATCAGCTACTGAAGAGGTCACTTCAATAGCACCCTCCAGCTGGTGGATTATAAGATAGTGGTTGGGGAGTGAGGTTATCATTGCCTCTGAGCCCTCAAATTTGCAGCCTAGATACAGTCCCTGAGTATGAGGTGGCCTAACTTGGGGAATGTTCTTAATATTTCATCTACTTAAGAATCAATTTAGTTGCTGATTAAAATGGAGGTTGCCAGGGTCCAATTCCAGAGACTGATCTAACACAACGTTGTACATCAACTATACTTCAATACAATAAAATTTGCAATCCACCTTCCAACACAAGCACTGAGGCTGTATGGCCATCGGTGAGTCATATTGTGTCCCTGAACCCAAGTCTGCTCACATGTACAACTGCTGTGTGTTGGTTAGACATAGGTTACATGGCTTATCACAATAAGCTTCATCCAACCATCTTAAGTTAAAGGGAGCTTTGTTTTTCTCTCACAGCCAAGAAAAATGGAGGAAGGTAGGACAGGGTAGATATAGCAGCTCCATGAGCAGCAGAGAACCTAGTTCTTGCCATCACCTTCCCTACTATTCTAGTTCTGGTTTCCATGACTTCTGGAGCTCCAGTCCTCATACGTGAACTGAATTCCAGAAGAATTAGGAAGCAGAGTAGTATAAAAATAAGAAAAAAGGAAAGAAATTATAAGTTATACCAGAAAAAAATATTTAAAGCTGAAATTTAAAGAAAAAAGGAAAGCAAAAATGCCTTACTATTCCTCCATTTAAAGAAGTCTTCTAAAGTTACCAACAACTTTTCATAGTACCTTTTATTGGCCCAGCCAATATTTCAGATGACACAGAAACCAGTTATAGGTTGAGATTCTTTCACTAAGGAAGAACGGAGACAGGATATTGGGGAGCTAGCCTTATTTGCCCCATGAGTGTGATATCACTGTGTTAGTTTTATGGGGCTGCTGTAACAAAGTCCCACAAACTGGATGGCTCCAGCAACAACAACAAAAAAAATGTATGATCTCACAGTTCTGGGGCTGGAAGCCTGCGATTAAGGTGTCAGTGTGCTCGATTCCTCCCAGGAGCTCTAAAAGAGAATTTGTTCTGGTTGCTCCCCTGGCTGCTGGGAGTTTGGTGACAATTTTTTGCCCCTTGACTTGTAGATGCATCACCCCAATCTCTACATTTATCTTCACAAGGTGTTTTCCCTGTGTCTATCTGCACATCCAAACGACCTAATGACCTCATCTTTGATAATTTGATAATCTGCAAAAGAAGGTCACAGTCCATAGGTACTGAATGTTAGAACGTCAATTTCTTTGAGGGAGACACAACTCAACCCATAAAACCTATTTAATAATAACCCTGAGATCCTGTGACTCAGCCTCTCTAATCTATCCTCTCTACTTGCTCCAAATATTTCTTCTTGTCCGCTCCTGTGGTATTCATCTCTATATGCTTGCCATCCTTGATTCCTGGTTCCTAAAACTAGAAGCTCGGGGACTGACCACCTCATTTTATTCCTTTGTGCACATTTCAAGGGCTCAGACTGAGCTGATCTTAGTATCCAGCTTCTTACCTGCTTATTTCTGCTTCCACACACCATTGGGTCCTAGGTCCTAATATCCCACCCGCACTTATTAGTCCTCCACCTTCAGCTAACCTCCCATCTGCGAACGCTGATTGCTCAGACTCTCCCATCCTCAGACACCTCTGCCCCCTGGCTGTACTGTCTGCGGTGCCGCCTCACAGCTTGCCCTGCTCAAGTCTTACCTGACTCAGCACAGAAAAGGAGAACATCAGGCCATTGTTACTGGGCAGGAGTAATATCATTTGCACCTGATAAAATAGCTCCCACTGGAAATAAAATAATCTTCACCCATGGTTTCCCAAATTGGCTGCTGGGGTGGATTACATTGTTTTCAACAGTGGAGGATGGTCTCAGGTAGGGATTAAGAAACTGATGGACACCACAGCAGACCGTATCCAGCTTTGATTCACACAGTTTCTGGAAATAAGGGATTGGAAGGAAAACAGGGAAGCCAAGAGAATCTATAAAGAAAGAAGTGGCTATAAATTAAATATTTCTCAATTTCTTGAAATCAGTATCAGTTGCTTGTTAAACATTAGCAGAGAAATCTCCATCTGACTGTTACAGGAGTATTATTAGGGGAGGAGAGGCTGGTTTTCTAATCTCTGACATGGTGGGAGGGGGATAACGGGCCACAGAGCTGGGATAATTTATCAGAGGGGGAAAAAAAAAGTAGTGGTTTCCAGTAAAAGGTTCACAGATGCTGCCTTCTAATTAAAAATTTTTAATTTTAGAGTACAATTTTACAGTCTCTATATCTGCAGATGAATGCCTCAGACCACATGGTGTCTCCCAGTGTACTGTGAAGCGAAAAGCCAGGGCAGCTTTCAATGGCTTATGCCTCACTCCATGCCCCTGATCTTCTGCTTCATGCTGCCAGAAACCAAAGAAGGGGAAATTAAATTAAAATAAAACACTAGGTGTCCTGTATGGATTTCAAAGTTATGTGGGCAAGGGAGACTGTGTTCTTTAAGATGGCAGAAGTTTCACAGGCTGCCGCTATTGCTTCTGAGGATTAAGGAGTCGAGAAATGAGCCTTGAGCCCAGGAAGCAAGCATGGTGTTGCCAACCTCATCCAAAGGGAGGCTGCTTAGACAAAGAACAAGAAAGTGTGGGAAATTCACAGCGTCTTTCATCCTTGATATAAAAAAATACATTTTTCCCTGAATCCACACATGACCTTGGTACTGTCAAGACTACACTCCAATAGCCACTAATAACTGATCAGATTTTGCAGCTTAGACTGAGTGCATTTGTCATCCTTTGTCTAAGAGTTTGTTTTATTGAGGAAGCAAATTGGGATCCTGAGAATTTTAAAATGTGAAGAAGAGATTAACCACCTTCCATAGGATATGAAATAAGAAGGAAGTTAATACTTTTGAAGTGCTATTTTCTGTTCCCTACAGTAAGAATGCCAAATTGTCCTGAATACAAGTCATTATGAGACATATTTGAGATCACTTGAGAAGTGGCTTTGAAAATTATCTGGAGAAAAAAAAAAATTACTTCGACATTTTTTTTAGCAGTGTCTATCATGGTCATGGAGGAAGAGAATGGTCCTATCCAGAAAGAGTTATCCCTAAATTTGGTGCATCATAAGAAGGGTAAGATAAGCTCATTTGAAAAGACCCTGATGCTGGGAAAGATTGAAGGCAGGAGGAGAAGGGGACGACAGAGGATGAGATGGTTGGATGGCATCACTGACTCAATGGACATGAGTTTGAGTAAACTCTGGGAGTTGGTGATGGACAGGGAGGCCTGGCATGCTGCAGTCCATGGGGTCACAAAGTCAGACACGACTGAGCAACTGAACTGAACTGAAGAAGGGTAGGAACCCAAGTTACAATTTAGGTTGAGGATTTCAGACTAAGTCAAAGACAGAAACCCTTGACTCTGGTTTTTTGATTAATGTCAGAGTCCCACCAAAAAAACCCATACACATACTTGTGAAGAGGCTGAGTCCAAGGAAATTAGATTCCTAGCCTAAAGCCACTGACTTTCCATCCTCGATTCACAGGGACTGATATTTAAGACTGAGCAGAGAAGGCAGGTTCCAACACTGGATCCTGCTAAGTCACTTCAGTCGTGTCCAACTCTGTGCGACCCCATAGACGGTAGCCCACCAGGCTCCCCCGTCCCTGGGATTCTCCAGGCAAGAACACTGGAGTGGGTTGCCATTTCCTTCTCCAATGCATGAAAGTGAGAAGTAAAAGTGAAGTTGCTCAGTCATGTCCGACTCTTAGCGACCCCATGGACTGCAGCCTAGCAGGCTCCTCCGCCCATGGGATTTTCCAGGCAAGAGTACTGGAGTGGGGACACTGGATCCTACCAGAAGCTAAAGTCTAATGGATGTCTCAATTCAGGGCACCATGTTAACCATGGCACCCAGGCCTTAGTGATTTCCTTTCTCAGCTGGTCCTCTCAACTCAGGTTAGTTCTTACTGAGCCTGCAGCCAGTTGTGACAATGTCATTTTGGTCTTCAAACTTATAAACTTTGTTAGGTTATGTCTTATAAAATATTTATTTAATAGAAAATGCTAGGTACTACATACCTTAGACACCCTTAAGGGAAACATTGGACACAAAAAAATTTAATTTGACTTTGCTTATTTCACTTATGAAACTAAATATCTGTAGTCAGGTCTCTTACCATTATAAAGGTTAGTGAACAATTGTGGCAAGAGTGGATATCTTTGTCTTGTTCCTGCTCTTAGAGGAAATGCTTTGAAGTTCTCACATCAAGGATGACAATTGCTGTGGGTTTGTTGTATATACACAGCCTTTATTATGTTGAGGTATGTTCCCTCTATGCCCAATTTCTGGGGAGTTTTTATCAGAAATTGGTGTTGGTTTTTGTCAAAAGTTTTTTGCTGCATCTATTGAGATGATCATACGGTTTTTATTCTTCAATTTGTTGATGCAGTGTATTGCATTGATTGATTTGAGGATATTGACAAATCCTTGCACCTCTAGGATAAATCTCATTTGATTGTGGTATATTATCCTTTCAATGTATTGCTTGCTGGATTCAGTCTGCTAGTATTTTGTTGAGGATTTCTGTGTTTATGCTTATCGGTGATACTGGCCTATAATTTCCTTTCTCTGTGATATCTCTGTCTGGTTTTGTTCAGGGTGACAGTGGCCTGATAACCATAAGCTTGGGAGTGTTCTTTCCTTGGCAGGTTTTTGGAAGAGTTTCAGAAGGGTAGATGTTAACTCGTTTCTAAATATTTGATAGAGTTCACCTGTGAAGCCATCTGGTCCTGGATTTTTATTGGTAGGAAGTTTTTAAATCAGTTTCAATTTCAGTGCTTGTGATTGGTCTGCTCATATTTCCTATTTCTTCCTGGTTTAGTCTTGGAAGGTTGTATCTTTCTAAAACTTTCTTCTAGGTTGTTCATTTTATTGGCTTATAGTTGCTTGTAGTACTCTCTCAGGATCTTTTGTATTTCTATGGTGTCAGTTTTCACTTCTAATTTTATTGATTAGGATACAGTTAGGTCTATCTGGTCTAACGTGTTATTTAAAGCTTGTGTTCCCTTGTTAGTTTTCTGTCTGGATGATCTATCTATTGGTGAAAGTGCGGTGTTAAAGTCCTCCACTTTATTCTGTTACTGTCGATTTCCCCTCTTATAGCTATTAGCTTTTGCCTTAACCACTGAGTTGCTCTAAGTGGAAAAATTGTATCTGTAAATAATTTTAAGTGAGACCAGTTTAAGATAGAATGTCAAATGCCACTTAGCAGTATAAAAGTAGCTAAAAATTAAATGGTTCAGTTTTCTCTATCTCTCTCTCTCTTACCTGGATAAGTAAGAACATGAGTTCACCAAATTCATAGATTTCAAGCTACTCATTAGAAATTCAGAATGGGATAGCATTTATGATATTATTTTGATGCCAGTTAAAAATACTGGCCAAACTTCCTCAAAAGAAAAGAAGATTCACTAATTTTAACTTTATTGATTTTCTGATCAAGTTAACATGTACATTTTAGTTTGTTTTGACTCAGCGTATCCTTATGGCAGAAAGTGAAGAAGAACTAAAAAGCCTCTTGATGAAAGTAGAAGAGGAGAGTGAAAAAGTTGGCTTAAAGCTCAACATTCAGAAAACGAAGATCATGGCATCTGGTCCCACCATTTCATGGGAAATAGATGGGGAAACAGTGGAAACAGTGTCAGACTTTATTTTTTGGGGCTCCAAAATCACTGCAGATGGTAATTGCAGCCATGAAATTAAAAGACACTTACTCCTTGGAAGAAAAGTTATGACCAACCTAGATAGTATATTCAAAAGCAGAGACATTAGTTTGCCAACTAAGGTCCGTCTAGTCAAGGCTATGGTTTTTCCTGTGGTCATGTATGGATGTGAGAGTTGGACTGTGAAGAAGGTTGAGCACCAAAGAATTGATGCTTTTGAACTGTGGTGTTGGAGAAGACTCTTGAAAGTCCCTTGGAGTGCAAGGAGATCCAACCAGTCCATTCTGAAGGAGATCAGCCCTGGGTGTTCTTTGGAAGGAATGATGCTGAAGCTGAAACTCCAGTACTTTGGCCACCTCATGAGAAGAACTGACTCATTGGAAAAGACTCCAGTGCTGGGAGGGATTGGGGGTAGGAGGAGAAGGGGACACAGAGGATGAGATGGCTGGATGGCATCACTGACTCGATGGACGTGAGTCTGAGTGAACTCCAGGAGTT
The DNA here is from genome assembly GCA_006408695.1 of Aepyceros melampus. NCBI lineage: Eukaryota > Metazoa > Chordata > Mammalia > Artiodactyla > Bovidae > Aepyceros > Aepyceros melampus. The sequence continues at coordinate 159,757 of SJXQ01009727.1, forward strand.
AGTGATGGACAGGGAGGCCTGGCGTGCTGCAATTCATGGGGTCGCAAAGAGTCGGACACGACTGAGCGACTGAACTGAACTGAACTGCTGATCCTATAAAGAGTTTTGTATTTTTTTCCTCAATGAACATAAATAACAATCAAGTGAATTTCTAGAGATAAATTTCTGTAAGAAAATGTCTCCAAATTATCCCCTCACAAGCTGAGATATATCTTTACTTTCTTGCTCTCTTTAATGCTTACTTTTCATCATTCTGTCCTTGAGAATTCCAATAATCCAATAATTATGCTGAGACACTACAAAGAAAATTACATATATATTACCTTATTGATTAGAGTTTGTCATTTGGTTTCCAAAGAACCACCATTCTAAATGGTCTTTCAAGGTTTTGAGAGGTAACTGACCTTCCTTACTAATATAGTCCAAAGACCCCAAGGCTCTCCAAGGAGCAGCGTAAACTAATAGTTCTAATGAGGAGAAGAGACCTGAAATGGTCAGGACATTTCAATGCCAGGTTGCTCTAATCATCATATGAACGTGTACACTGAGTTCCCAGCCCACAAATCAGGAGGATAGCCCTAGCTGTCCCTCTGGGGGTCTGATGTAGGCCAAGAGGAGAGGTCCACTCACCACAAGTTCCACAATGCATGACAAAGGAGGTGGCCGATTGTTAAAATGAGAAATCTCCTAAACTGAGGTAGCTTTAAGCCACGTGGCTTAAAAAAATGACTTTCTCCCTGGAAATAAAACTCCTATAAATCTCATTGTGGAAACTTTCCAAAGTACAAGATAATGAGAAGCAAGTAATAAAGCTAATCATCTAGAAAATCTAGAGGTTCATCTGAGACAACCAATTTTATCAATTTTTTTTTGCATAATAGTTATGTAACCATGAGTATGTGATCATATGAGCTCCCCTGGTGGCCCTGGTTGTAACGAATGGACCTGCTAACCAGGAGATGCATGTTCGATCCCCTAGGTCAGGAAGATCCCCTAGAGGAGGGCATGGCAAACCACTCCAGTATTCTTGCCTGGAGAATCCCATGGACAGAGGAGCCTGACGGGCCACAGTCCACAGGGTCACAAGGAGCTGGGCACGACTGAAGTGACTGAGTATGCCTACAGGCGATCATATGCTGCACACAACTTTATGCTTTTGTATTGAGATGCTTCTGTGTTTGTACTAAAATACTTCTGTCTTTTCAGAAATTCTTCAATTTTAGTGGTGCGCATTTGCTTACAAGGATATGGCATAATCTTTCATTCTTGGTAAATATTTAACAATTACTGCTACATGCCAGGGGCTGCCCCGATGGCTCAGGTGGTAAAGAATTTGCCTGCAAAGCAGGAGACCAGGTTCAATCCCCGGATCGGGAAGATCCCCTAGAGAAGGAAATGGCAACCCACTCCAGTATTCTTGCCTAGAAAACCCCATGGACAGAGGAGCCTGGTATGCTACAGTCTATGGGGTTGCAAAGAGTCGGACATGACTAAGCAACTAATACTCACACTCACTCAGATATCAGGAGGTATGCTAGACTCTAATAATTCAGTAACATACATGTTTCTTATACCTAAAGATCTTCACTAAATAGCCATGAGGAGGTGTGCATTAATCGATGATTCAAGGACATATACATACATTTATAACTAAGAGGTATAATGTAGTAAATGTACACTGGAATATGAAAGTGTGTGATGGAGGAATTGAGCTAATTAGGAAATTTTCAAAAATGGAAAAAAAGTATTGAACTGATATCCAAAGGATCAGTCAAAGTAAAAAGGGTGGGGAAAAAAAAAAAAACAACTATTCCAAGCTGAGTGAAGGAATATGTTGTGTGAAGCCAATTGACAAGAGAGGTCTTAGAACATCTGAGAAGCTGAGAATAATAAAACTAAAACCCAAGGTCTAGGAGTAAATGATGAGAGACAAGGCTAGAGAAATAGGTCACACCAATTAGGTCCTACATATCCTCCGAGAATTTCTTTTCATTCTGAGATGTGTGTTTAGACTGCTAAAGGCATCCGTGTGAGGAGGTATGGAGACGGAGGTGAGAAGATTTGAGTTTTGGAAGGATCACTCTGTCTTGAAGAGGATGGGCAGGAACAAAAATGGAAAGGGTCAATTAGAAGCCAATGTCAAGGCTTCTGGGTTCATAAAATAGACTGGGTATCCAAGGTGGCTCATATTAAAACAGAGACATGGAACTAACTAGAAAGTGGTGGACAAAACCATGTAGAGTTAGGGGATTTTCAGACACTGGACAGATGAAATTATCAACACTGCCCAACCCTCTCGAATTCAGTTAATCTCCTGAGCATCTGTTTCTGGGCTCACAGATTTTTGGTGATTCATACTCATCGCTTCTTAAAGTGTCAAATCTGGTGGGTATTCACTAAGTCTTGAATAAATAAATATGTAAATAAATAAAGTCTTGCTCATCTAGAAGAGAAGTGAGTCCAGAAGACTGGGACTTATCCATACCTACTTCAGTGTTAAGTAACTTCAGAGCTCCAGAATGCTTATCTACAAAATAAATATAATAGTGTCTTCTTTACCAACTTATTAAATTATTATTGAAGATATGAGAAAATGAGATACTTATTTGCATATAATGATGAATTGTTTGAAGAATATTAACTTTTTGTATGCTTACTCATTGGCTAGGAAGAGCACATGGGAAGTGTGGTCCTGGTAGGAATAGGGCAATGGCCTTCAAAATATAGCAGCTGGGACTCCTGACGACTTAAACTCCGTGAAACTGAACATCAGAAGGCTCGCTGTCGCAGCCATCAGATTTACTTAGAGTATCTACTGGTGCTTTTAACTCATCACTATGGGCCAGCAGAATTAGTTTGTTGGGATGAAATTAGTCCCTGAAAGTTTCAGAGAAGATGTGAACATAATGAGACCACAGTGCAAACCCAAAATGCTTTTAGCAGGCAATTCCAGAGTTATGCTAAATTTCCATAAACATAATTTTCCTTCTGAAAGTTGAAGTTTTGGCCCATACCATTCCACAAATACTCCTTATTCGTGGTCAGTTGTTTTTGCAATGGTTATGCCACAGAAACACATTACTGCTATTGATATACCTCATCACAAGAACCCAAGAACAGATCACAGTTGAAACAATGGAGAATGTAAAACACTTGGCAAAACTAACTCAATTAGCTTTAGGTAACACCGAGAGCTGGAGAAGGCAATGGCACCCCACTCCAGTACTCTTGCCTGAAAACTCCCATGGGCGGAGGAGCCTGGTGGGCTGCAGTCCATGGGGTCACCAAGAGTCAGACACAACTGAGCGACTTCACTTTCACTTTTCACTTTCATGCACTGGAGAAGGACATGGCAACCCACTCCAGTGTTCTTGCCTGGAGAATCCCAGGGACGGGGGAGCCTGGTGGACTGCTGTCTCTGGGGTCGCACAGTGTCGGACACGACTGGAACGACTTGGCGAGAGCAGCAGCAGCAACACTGAGAGCTAGATTCCTTCTTGTAAATCTACTTGATAGAAAATACGCGTGTATGCTAAGTTGCTTCAGTCATGTCTGACTGTTTGCAACACTGTGGCCCACAGCCCGCCAGGCTCCTCTGCCCATGGGATTCTCCAGGCAAGAACACTGCAGCGGGTGGCCATGCCCTCCTCCAGGGGAGCTTCCCGACCCAGGGATCAATCCCGCAACCCCTACATCTCCTGCGTTGGCAGGCAAGTTCTTACCACTAGCGCCACCTGGGAAGCCTGATAGAAAATGCCAAGTATTTAATGGTTTTAGGTATCTGAAAGGAAAATGTGGTAACAAAAAAATATATATGAAAAAAGTGAGATAAAGTTTTTGAAGTCATCCTTTGGAAGGAATGATGCTAAAGCTGAAACTCCAGTACTTTGGCCCCCTCATGCGAAGAGTTGACTCATTGGAAAAGACTCTGATGCTGGGAGGGCTTGGGGATGACAGAGGATGAGATGGCTGGATGGCATCACTGACTCGATGGACGTGAGTCTGAGTGAACTCTGGGATTGGTGATGGACAGGGAGACCTGGCATGCTGCAATTCATGGGGCTGCAAAGAGTCGGACACAACTGACTGAACTGAACTGAACTGAACTAGAAATATCTGTGATGACCATTCCAGTAAAATTCAGAAAGGTCCACACTTCCTTACCTTCAAATCAGTGAAGTAGCTGCACCATGGGGAATTAACTGATGTTTCAAGTGAAGCTGAGTCTCAGGCTTGTTGCTGGTGTTGGCATATGGATAGAGCAGAGCTGTGCAGTTGGCACATATTGCCTTTTCATAGAGGTGATCTGATGGGCGTTCTGCACCAACCTTCCCTGAATTGCAAAGTCATACCCAAGCAGAAGAGATGAAAAGAGGACAAGTACATGAGATAGGACTGACCTCCCAACATTCTCTCAAGTTGCCAGAAAGACGGCGATTTAAAATACAGCCGGGGTATGCTCATTTCAGCCACCCCTACAATAGGAAGAGCAAATCAATACATCAACAAAATGGTTCCAGTATGGTAATGATATTCCACATTAAGTAGCTCAAACAAGGACTTGTTTGTAACCAGTCAGACCTAGAAAAGACTGACAAGTTCTCATTTTCTCTCTGTGCTTTCTTTATACAAAAGACGTTTTCATTTAAAAAAATAAATAAATGAAAAATCTCAAGCCATGCCCCTTAATTTCCCCTCAATAGACCCTCTACTTTTGGAAACTAAAAAAAAAAAAAAAATTTAAGAAGAAAAGAAAATTGAGGGTGGGGAGAATGAAGATAGAAGGGGAAAAAAAGAAAGGAATAAAGGAGGGATGGACAGACAGGAGGAGGAAGGTAGGAAAGAAGGAAGGAAGGAAAAGAAAGAAGAGAAAGACTGCTTTTGTAAAACTTCTCAGGGTATTTATATACCATTTTGTTTTTCATTCACACGAGGGAAATAACAAGAGGTCCTCTGATGAATGTTACAGATCGCCATGGTTACGGTTCAGAGATGCGGCAAAAAGCAATTATGGTGGAACAGAAGAAAGAAATGCACCTCTTGTCAGAATTTCATAACAGCTGTAATAACACTAGAGCACCCAAATGAATGTAAAATAACTGAAATATTGTGGCATGTTAAATGCCAGCACATTAAAAAATTGTATTTCAATGTCACATTATTTAAAACGACAGGAAGCATTAATTCCAGCTGCACCAAGGAGCTTGTTAAGAGATACAGGGGTTGGGGGGGGGCGCATAATCCAGCATCTACACAGGGAGGAGATTTCCACACGATACATGAAACACAATTCTGTTTGGAGAGAAAAAAATCAGGAATGTAAAAGAGCAAATTTAATCTGATACTCAGAATTAGTCTCTAATTCTTCATTATTGAATTAAGCTCCCTCACCCCTGCCAAATCTTCTGAGTTAATCATCTAACCTTTCCTTGTACTGTGAGCCCCAAATATTTACATCAATTAAAAACTGCCCTGCTGAGGAATGTTATACCCATTTTATAGTAGAACTAAATGAGGCAATGATGTTCAGATCATTTACACTCATCCTTAGAAGCGGGACGTGTGAATGAAATCTTTCTGCAAACAGCAGAGTTTAAGGATGCCTTTAGTTTCTGGGAGAGAGAATTCTTTAGATTCTGGGAGAGAGAATTTCATCTTGAATAGCTCTAAGTTCTTGGTTTTGAAACATTGGTAACAAAAGATATGGATCTAACAGTTACGGGAAACTCTCTCTATTGAGTATTCTTCAAATATCATTCCCCTCGGAGTAAAAAAAAATTAAATAAATGAGAACGTGCCTCGGTCAGAAATATAGATTGCTCAGTTCTTCTGATACTCAGCCTGCTACTTCTTCTAATTAGAACCTGTGTCCACTGCCCAGCTCATATGCTGTCAGAACCAGATTCAAAGTGAGTCGTGCCTGATATTTCAGTGGCGGAATAGGATGGATATTCTCAATGCTCTAGTCACTCCAGATAGGCCTGTGGTCTCTTATAATATTAACTGGGCTATAAGACAAACAACTGTCAATAGGATCAGTATGAAATCAACTTCACCACAGAGACATGTAACTCTTAAGGGTAGCTATTACTTACGAAATGATTTATAGTTTAGAAAGTTAATGTTTTCATACGCCTTACCAGGATTCTCTTTTTTTTTACTAGAATAGAACTTTATTTCTGGCATCAAGATTTTTTTTAATGAATGTATATTTTAAAGTATACAATACATTTTGATATATTAGTCTGTATTATATATTTTCCCATATGAGAGGATTTTAAAAACATCAAGTGGCTTACAATCAAAGCAAATTGTTTTTTTTTTTAATTTTTATTGGCATATAGTTGATTGCAGTATAGCTGATTTACAATGTTGTGTTAGTTTCAGGTGTATAACAAAGTGAATCAGTTGTGTGTGTGTGTGTGTGTGTGTGTGTGTTTGTGTGCACACACTCAGTCACTCAGTGTTGTCTGACTCTTTGCGACCTCATGGACTGTAGCCTGCCAGGTTCCTCTGTCCATGGGATTTTCCAGCAAAAATACTAAGGGTTGCCATTCCTATCTCTGTTCTTTTTCAGATTCTTTTCTCATACGTATTATTACAGAAAGCTGAGTAGAGTTCCCTGTGCTATACAGCAGGTCCTTGCTAGTGATCTATTTTACATATAGGCGTGTGTATGTGTTCATCCCAGCATCCTAATTTATCACCACTCCCTCCATGTTTCCCCTTGGGTAAGCATAACCAGGATTCTTACAACTCTGTGACTACCTTAGGGAAAGCACTGGAATTCCTCTCCAGGGGAATGGCTCAACTAAAGCTGAATCAGCAGCCACGTGTGGCATCAGGACCCATGTCTCTCTGATACTGACTGCCCTAAACCTTTCCATCGCACACCTCAAGTGTGCCTCATTTACACACACAGAGTGCTCAGTCTCTCTAGCAGAATGACACTGGCTGAACATAATTAAATTTTAGATTTTTTTTAGGTTCCTGGTCTGATGCCTGTTGCTGTCATACAAACTACCTCAGTGATTCCTGATTTAAAATACCATTGTATTATGCTTAGGGGTTCCATGGGCCAGGAATCAGCAAGCATGCCATGGGGATGACTAGCCCCTCACCATCTGGGGCTTCGGCTGAAATGACGTAAGGTCTGGGGTAGAAGGGGATGACTTACTGCCTAGGACTGGAATCATCTGAAGGCTTTTTCCATTACATTGTCTGGTGTTCGACATGGAATGACTCAAAGATTCGCCATTTGGGACTCAGCCTCAGAACTTGTATTATACTCTGTTGGTTTGAGGTGTGTTTGTGGGATAAGACAAGACACAGAACCTCTCAATGAGCAGAAACATCTAGGAATTCTGTGGTCATTTTCAAACTACTGCAGCTTCTAACCAAAATCAACTTCATCATCTTTGGACACAAGGTCTTGACAAAATTGCTAAAGGGAATTCCAAACTAATGGCTCACTTTGGAATAATTAAACCCAAGATTGTATGCTGTGTGGTGGTTAAAGAAGTTCACATTTACTTCCAACACAAGTAGAATAATTTTTGAAACAGTACAGAGAACTTTGGGGAAATGATAAAGCAGGTGAGTTAGTGTTACTGCTTCTGGAGAGACAGGGCTGAGGGCGAGTGAGGGGTTCTGGTTGTTCCAAACGGATATTTGTTCACCACTACCATGTCACCCAGGTTTCCCCCGGTAGCTCAGCAGTAAAGAATCATCCTGAAATGCAGGAGCTGCAGGAGACGTGGGCTCAGTCCCTGGACTGGGAAGATCCCCTGGAGGAGGGCATGGCAACCCACTCCAGTGTTCCTGCCTGGAAAAGCCTATGGACAGAGGAGCCTGACAGGCTCCATAGAGTTGCAAAGAGTTGGCCATGACCGAAGTGACTTAGCACATACACTGTCACCCGTTTTAATGGGACGGATTTTATCAGCCCTTCCACAGAGCTCCTAGTGTGCATGGAGGTAAACGTTTTATTATCTTTCTGGTACAGATAAAACCAGTGAGAGAAGTGACTGGCATGTGACAGGGCCTGGAGACACCCTTCTATCCAGGCCATAAATCTAATTTTCCAAGGTTTTGCCCAAGCTACTTCTCCTATGTTCCTAGAGAAAGGTTTGAAAAATATAAATTAAACTCAACCACATTAGGTTTGAAATTCAAGGAAGACTGATCTAAGGGTAAAGATATTTATGTAAACCTTTAATTGAGATACAGGGAAAGGCCCAAATCATTGGTTTGATGCTTTTTCATACAGTGAACGCAGGTGTGTAACCAAACGCACATCAAGAAATAGAACTGAGCTGCCACATGACCAAGCAATCCCACTCTTGGGCATATATCTAGAGAAAACTATCATTTGAAAAGATACATGCGCCCCACTTTTCATAGCAGCACTACTTACAGTAGCCAAGGCCTGCAAGTAGCTTAAATGTCCTTCAACAGATGAATGGCTAAAGAAGATGTGGAATACATACACACTGGGCTACAGAGCCACAAACAGAATGAAATAATGCCATTTGCAGGACCACGGATGAAACGAAAGATTATCATGCTAAGTGAAGTAAGTCAGAATGAGAAAGACGAATATGACATGATATCACTTACATGGGGAATCTAAAAGACGACACAAATAAAATTACTTACAAAACAGAAACAGGCCCTCAGACATAGAAAACAAACAAACTTGTGGTTACCAAAGGGGAAGGAGGGAGGGTCAATTAGGAGTTTGGGGTTAGCAGATATAAACTACTGCATGTAAACTAGATATACAGCAAAGTTCTACTGTAAAGAAAAGGGGACTATACTCAACATCCTGTCATAAACCATAATGGAAACGAATATGAAAAGGAATGTGTGTGTGTGTGTGTGTGTGTGTGTGTATATATATACATTCTTCTTCATATGTGTATATATATATTTCAGAAAATATATATTTTTTCAGAATATATATATTCTGAAACTAACACAGAATTAACCAGAAACTAACACAACATTGTAAATCAACTACACGCCAACTTTCTAAAAAGAGAAATGGAACTTAATCATCACCCTTCAGCCCCTCCAGCCACCTTTTTCCCCCAGGTGATGATACAACACGTGCTCTTTTCAGGTCTGATTCTTTATAGACCTTACTGCACTTTCAAGATTCATCTAACTTCCTGATTTCCCCCTAAAACTCCTTAGATCTTTACATTTCATGTGTATTACATTTCAGAGCTTGTCAAAACGGTTTGATGAACTGAACATGTGACCAATATTATTTAATAATTCAATACTGTGTTTTTGTTGGTTTGTTTTCTTCTTACAGTCAATATCTATGGAGAAAATACTGCATTCTCAGAATAAAATGGGAAGTCTGCGTTTCTTTGCTACAATAAGCCCTTAACTATCACTATGACCTTGAGTAAGTCACCTCCAATTTCCATTCTTGATTATCTCTTCAGAAAAGTCAGTGTAGAAATATGTAATCCCTAATATTCTTTCTATCCTGAAACCATCTGCTGTTAAGCTATTTGCACTAATTCCACGTTATCATACTTTATATCTTTCTGAGTTCCCTTCGCTGTTCACCTGAAACTATCACAACATTGTTAATTGGGTAACCTCAATACAAAATAAAGCTTTTTAAAAAAATAAATAAAATGCAGAACAGTGCTAAAAAAAAAAAAGCCAATATATATTCTATAAGTTCTCTCTTCTCAAAGAGATGACTATTCTGGGAAAAAAAAAAATACCTTGCAGAGGCATTAGAATATTCACAAACTGTAACATATAAAATATGATTATTTGCTGTCCAATAAACAAATGTCAATTGACTGCTGAATGACAACAAAATAAAAAATGCTAATAACCTGGGCAAACGTGACAGTGTCAGTATAATGGCCGACTATGTCACTCCCTGGCGTTGATTCCCTTCGGAGTGTAGCCGAATAGACTAGGGAGAGGAAGCAGTTTGAGCCTCTGCCCCGGGACACCTACTGAGGGCAGGGGTAGGGTTGCCACAGCTTCTGTTGTGCTCTGGGTAACTAGAGTTTAAACAGGGAGGCGGTAAATACTGGGTTTTCAGACAAAGCTTTCATTTTCGAATGTAGGTGCCTCATTGCTTCTTGTTTGCTGTATGCTCCTGTTAGATAAGCGGCTTGAAAAGCACCTTAATTAGAATTGAGGGTTGTACTGTGCCAGAAGGCAGGGACAGCAGGCTTTTTGGTGGGGACCAAAAAAGACCCCCATTTTTGGTGGGGACCAGACTCATCAGAACACTGGGCAGACTTGAGGGGTTCACTGGGGAAATAGACTTTAAGCAACACAAACTCCTTCTGCGTCTCTCCTGCTTCCAAAATCTATTAATAATTTCCCCCTTTTTTAATAACTGAAGGGAAAAGAAGAATAACTGGATCTTTTTTTCCCCTCCAAGAAGGAATTCAAAAACCTTAGAATTCAGAGAGCACAAACCATCCCATGATTCCAGAGGTAGTAAGTTAGAGAAACAGAAGGAAATATGTGTCTGCTGGATGGGAAATATTAGATTGTTGGTATTTCAGATTCCCTGGTGGCTCAGTTGGTAAAGAGTCTCCTGCAAAGCAGGAGACCTGGATTCAATCCCTGGGTTGGCAAGATCCCCTGGAGAAGGAATGGCTACTCACTCCATTATTTTTACCTGGGAAATCCCATGGACAGAGGAATCTGGTGGGGTACAGTCCATGGGTTCGCAAAAGAGTCAGATACAACTTAGTGACTAAACCATCATCATAAATCTAGGTGCTTCTCCAATTAGCACTATGAAAGTGAAAGTGAAATCGTTAGTCATTCAGTCGTGTTGGACTCTTTGTGACTATAATTGGTCATTAAAGTTTTTGTGTGTGTTCCCCCACCTCACTCCACCCTCAGGGCTTCACTTGTAGCCCAGTCAGTAAAAGAATCTGCCTGCAGTGCAGGAAACCTGGGTTCGATTCCTGGCTCAGGAAGATCCCCTGGAGAAGGAAATGGCAACCCACTCCAGTAGTCTTGCCTGGAGAATCTCATAGACAGAGAAGCCTGACAGGCTACAGTCCATGGGATCACAAGAGTGGTAGTGACTAAACCACCAAAGAAATTTTCCTACTATGTCTATATTCCTTATTAAAACAGATGCTCAGTGACACAAGGACCAGGTCTCTCTATTCTCTACGATATTCCTAGCATCTCTGATGACTCATGTTCTCTCCTCCCTGGTGGCACTCCACACTTTACTAGCTAATGATTTATATTGATTGATACCAATCCTACAGAGATGAAAGAAAATACACTGTGATTTTCTGAGCAACAAGTTGTTCCTGTGGTTAAATGAGTAAAGAGGGACAATGCCCAAGGATGCTCTATTGAGGGACTTTCTTGGATGAACCAAAATATGTGTTTGACACCTCATTTTAGGAGTACTTTGAAAACTATTTTTGAAAAATAAGCACTAGGTTCTGCTTCCACGTCACCAATGGGTTTTGGTTGTCTTGTTCTTATATTGAACAATAGAAGTTTCCAAGCTCTCAATATACTGATTAGTTGCTACCTCTGGGTAATAATTATTAATGAGGGAAGTCAAAGTTGGAAAGGAAGCAGGAAGGTGAAGTAGGCTTCACAACTGCAGTGATGAAAGAAACAAGAGAGAAGAATCAAGATGCTGGGGGCTTAGACTGACTTCCTGCTGGTTTAGGGAGAAAGGAACCAAGATGTAGATGGGGGTCTGCTGGCTCCATGTCAGAGAGTTCCAAAGGTCTTTGATCTGGTTTTGCCCATGGTGAAAGTGAAAAGTGTTAGTCACTCAGTCATGTCCTACTCTTTGTGACTCCATAGACTGTAGCCCGCCAGGCTCCTCTGTCCATGGGATTCCCAGGCAAGAATACTGGAGAGGGTTGCCATGCCCTCCTCCAGGGGATCTTCCCAATCCAGGGAAAGAACACAGGCCTCCTGCACTGCAGGCAGATTCTTTATCATCTGAGCCACCAAGGGTCCATTGTAGGTGATTCTGAAGAGAGGAGAAAGGGGTTCACGAGGGAAACTTTGGTGAAGATATTGGTGAGCCAAATGGGTTTGCATATCCCTACTTCCCTCTTTCCATCTCCCTTTCTTCACTTCCCCCTTTTTTCTCTTTCTCCTTTGCATCCTTTCCTTCCTTCCTACCATCCCTCCTTCCTTTCTCCATGTTTCTTCTCCCTCTACTTCATCACACCCATATCACTTACATTTCCCCCTAGTTCCACGTAAAGTTGGACTTGAAGTCCACGAAGGAAGGACTTATTCTATATGTAGCTTAGTGCCTACACCAGGCCCTGACACGGAAAAGAGCTCAATACTGTTCAGTGGGTGGGTAATTTCCACAGAAAGCAAAGTAGCTGTTCAATTTGAGACAGAAATTAAAACTCAGGGGGCAAAATCCATCCCTTCTTATGTTAAAAGCAAAGAATCTCATGAATAATAGCTATTCCCCAGATACATAAACATTCCTAACACCTACAAAATATGAACAAGCTAGTCTTGTTTTCTCTAGTCCCAGTTTAAATAACATTATTTTTCCTCATGTTGGACAGGCATCCAACATTAGGACTGAAGAGGAACTGTGTTCCTAGTGGCTTCTTCCTTCCATTGAAAAATGCAATAAGATAGATTATTACTCAGGCCACTAAGCAAATACATTGTTGAAGTAACATGCTAATCGATTTCTCTGAAAACATGAGTGGAAAGAGGCTCTTTCTGCCTCCAGCTTTCATTGGTTGACTCCTTGTCCAAGGTTTACCATTTAAGCAAATATAATTGTTTACTTACCACTGATTTTCCAATTCCATCCAAAGAAAGAGGATAATTTAATAAAGGAAAGTTGGGTCTGCCTCTCCAGGTCCCTCTCTTGACTGAGAACACACAGAGAAGAGCTAAACTGAATGGTCCCTGATAACCATCCTAGTTGATTTTAACAACATTGACTTGATGGGCTTTTTGTAAAAGGGGCACAATAAGCATCAACATCAAACGGTTTTTCAATTTTTCCTCTTACTCAAACATTAATACTGCCTTTGCTACCTTCGGGTAGAAAGGCTAAAAGAATTCAAACAATGATAACTGATCAGTGTCGTTTGTGTTTCTGAATGAAATGCTGTGTCTAGTAAACATTTTCAAATCTTAGGCTAATATTTTGAGGCTTAAAACACACCAGAGAACATCCACATCTCATTTTACTAGTTGCTTCAGAGTTTCTTAAAAATAACGTTGGTAATTATCATTTTTTACCATCTTCAGTTTTCAGCCCCTATTATATTCCTCACAAAGAAAATTTCAGTCCTGTGCCTGAAAATATGTGATGGAATCCATTTACCATTTAAGCACCTACTGTTGGGATTTCCAGGTGGTGCTAATAGTCAAGGACCTGTCTGTCAGTGCAGGAGACATAAGAGATGCAAGTTCGATTCCTGGGTGGGAAAGATCCCCTGGAGAAGGACATGGCATCCCACTCCAGTATTCCTGCCTGGAGAATCCTCATGGACAGAGGAGTTGGGCAGGCTATAGTCCACAGGGTCACAAAGAGTCTGACGCGACTAAAGCTACCTAGCAGACATGCATGAACACACCTATTATTAAACAGCAATTACCTATGCTCATCCCAGTCTTGAAAGAGAAATGGCATAGAAGATGTAAGAGAGGATTAAATTCATAAAAAATGAGAGAGGCAATACTAAAATTGACTTGGTTATAGAATTTTCAGAGCAGATAATGGATTTGTCCCATAATCAATGAGAATTCATTTTTATAATTCTAACTCTGTGAATTTAAAAAACTACCTACCCCATAGGTAGGGTATCTCAGCATCCCAGTGAGCTTAGGACCTGGATGTTTGTCACTAAATGTTCTCCTTTTGAGCTCCATATATTTTCTGCTTCAAAGAGAAAAAAGAAGAAAAAGAGCATACATTTAAAGAAAACCCAAAGACTGAGAAAAAAAAGAGAGAGAAAGAAATCTGATAAAAGTGTGGCTACAGTTTCAAGGGAACAAGGGATTGACAATGGGAGGACTGTTGATTTCTGATGCAGTGTAAAGAAGGCCCTCCTCCCCAGCTCTGGAGAGGCTGCCGTGACTGGCCAGCTGAGCACACACTGCCCAGGAGGTCTGTGTCTGGATCCACGACTGACAGAAGAGCTGGAGCAGGTATCATCATGCCCTGCCCAGACTCGAGTCCTCTCCGTTACAGGATATGCCAGCGGCACCTACCCAAGCATCTATACCCATGCTTCTTCCCAGGGCTTCCTCTTGGGAATATTCCTGGGGATTGAACACCCCCTAGGAGAACCCATGGACGGAGGAGCCTGGCAGGCCATGGTCCATAGGGTCACAGAGAGTCGGACAGGACTGAAGCGACTCAGCACACAGAAGCAGTTTAAAGTCAATAAGGAATGGGAAGTCGTGTGCAGATACTCCAGTTTCGTCACTCATCTCCCAAATGTCCCTGGCAAGGTGGAGTTCCAGGTGTTGGCAGCTCACGCATGCACCTCACTGTCCTCCTCCTTCTGCATCATGCTTCCCATCTAATCTACTGGTGCTTCTTGGAAAACCATTTGCTCCCTGTCTCAGAGACAGCTGAGCCCCAGACAATGAAGCTAGTCAAAGTCAATGACCAAGTTGCCCTCTCTGCTTTCATAACAATACTCCTGATTCCTTACTTAATGAGCTCTTGGTCTGACTAGACATGACCCCACGTGGCCTCACGATCATAATAAGACTGTGTTGACTTCTTCCACTACCAGCTCTCCTAGCCAGCTTTTGAAGTCAGGAATGTCACACTCCAAACAGTTCTATGATCATGGCAGAATCATACAGTCATATTTTCCCTCTTATCCTCCTCCTGTATCATTTTGTTTTGTTTTGTTTCCAACAGAGGTTAATTAAGGGCTAGGAAGTACAGAGAAAGCTTCATGAGCATGAAATACCGTCAACATATAACTGACTACATTGATTCATCAGTATAAATTTGTGTCAAAAGAAATGGTGGTTAGACTGAATGTATTGTCTCTCCCATCAAATTCATATGTTGAAACCTAACCCCCAAGGAGATGGTACTGAAGGTGGGGCCTATGGGAGGTTATTAGGACATGATGGTGGAATCTCCCTGAGTGGGGTTTTTGCCCTGAAAAAGGAGGCCCCAGAGAGAGTCCCCAACCCCTTCTGATATGAAGACATCAGAAGAGACCCTGTCTATGAACCAGGAAGTGGGCTCTCACCAGACACCAAGCTGCTGGCATCTAGATCTTGGTCTTCTTAGTCTCCAGAACTCTAAAAAATAGATGTTTGTTGTTAATAAGCCATCCAATTTACGTTATTTTTATAGCAGCTGGACGGGCTAAAACAAATGACCAACTTTATGATATATATAATAAGAAGTATAATGCATGATCTCTGTCTTTAGTGAGCCAGAAATCGAAGAGGCAAGAAAACGGGAAAAAAAAAAAACTAAATGGATGACATACAAGGAGTGTACTATGAGGAGCAGACCATCTCAGTGGCCCTTGGCTGTGTTCCCACAGATCACTCTTGTTCCCCAAGATGATCAACAATGCTAACTGTTCAAATCATATATAATCTTATTTTTAGTAATTTATGGACAAGATTATATTACTGGATAAGTTTTTATTTTTAAATTTTACTCTTTTTTATTTTTCTACTGAAATTAAAAGACATTTACTCCTTGGAAGAAAAGGTATGACCAACCTAGATAGCATATTCAAAATCAGAGACATTACTTTGCCGACTAAGGTCCGTCTAGTCAAGGCTATGGTTTTTCCTGTGGTCATGTATGGATATGAGAGTTGGACTGTGAAGAAGGCTGAGCACCGAAGAATTGATGCTTTTGAACTGTGGTGCTGGACAAGACTCTTGAGAGTCCCTTGGACTGCAAGGAGATCCAACCAGTCCATTCTGAAGGAGATCTGCCCTGGGTGTTCTTTGGAATGAATGATGCTGAAGCTGAAGCTCCAGTACTTTGGCCACCTCATGAGAAGAACTGACTCATTGGAAAAGACTCTGATGCTGGGAGGGATTGGGGGCAGGAGGAGAAGGGGACAACAGAGGATGAGATGGTTGGATGGCATCACCGACTTGATGGATATAAGTTTGAGCAAGCTCCGGGTGTTGGTGATGGACAGGGAAGCCTGGCATGGTGCAGTCCATGGGGTCGCAAGAGTCAGACATGATTGAGTGACTGAACTGAATCAAGAAAGCAATGAAGAAACCACTTGAGGCAAGAATAAGGAGCCGTTCAGTTCAGTTCAGTCACTCAGTCGTGTCCGACTCTTTAGCGTGCTGCCATTCATGGGGTCACAAAGAGTCAGACACGACTGAGCGACTGAACTGAACTGATCATCCTAGACTTAGGTATACACCAAGGATTCGTAGCATTTTTTCCTTCATCCGACAGTTACGTGTACAATGCCTGCTACATGCCAGGCACTGTTTGAAACACTAAGCTAGGGACTTGACCTGGTGGTCCACTGGTTAAGAATCCACCTTGTGATACAGGGGATATGGACTCAATCCCTAGCTGGGGAAATAGATCCCACACGCCTAGGAGTAACTAAGTCCTACACGTCACAACCACTGAGCCTGCACGCCGCAACCAGAGTCCATGTGCCGCAGCGAAAGATCACCCACGATGCAACAAAGAGCCTGTGCACCGCAGCTAAGACCCAACGCCGCCAAACGAGTCAATTCATTTTAAGAAGAGACTGGGCTATAAAGGTGAACAAAATAGACAAGGTCCCTACTTTTAGGATGTATTTATGCTATTTGTGTGATGCAAAATATTAAATATGCAGAACTAGTCAATGAGCAACTGGGGAAATAGATCCCACACGCCTAGGAGTAACTAAGTCCTATGCGTCACAACCACTGAGCCTGCACGCCGCAACCAGAGTCCATGTGCCGCAGCGAAAGATCACCCACGATGCAACAAAGAGCCTGTGCACCGCAGCTAAGACCCAACGCCGCCAAACGAGTCAATTCATTTTAAGAAGAGACTGGGCTATAAAGGTGAACAAAATAGACAAGGTCCCTACTTTTAGGATGTATTTATGCTATTTGTGTGATGCAAAGTATTAAATATGCAGAACTAGTCAATGAGCAAGATGATGGTAAATAGTCCCTGCTGTGGAAAGAATGACAGGGGTGTTGGCCATTTAAACTAGGTCATCAGGGAATACCTAAATGAAGTGACAGTGTTTGAAGTAAGAACTGAATGAGTAGAAGAGGTCAACTGCATGAAGCTCTGAGGACAGGCATTTTCTAGGGAGAAAGTAGAGCAAGCAGAGAACTAGAGTATCACTGAGCTTGAGGAGTTCTATGATCATCAGGAAGAACTCCATATCTGAAGCTTGATGAGCAGAATATCCAGAAATGAGATCATGGAGGAAATCAATGCTACTCGAAATGTGGTCCCCAGATTCACGTTGGTCCAAGAAGTGTTTGCTACTGATGCATGAAGAAAACAGCAACAACAACAACAGAAATTATGAGTAAGTATTCAGAAACTTTATTTTATATTTGACCAAAAAATATTATGCTTATTGAACCTAAAGTCATAGTTTCCAAAGTGTGGGCTGACATGTCCTGGGGGTGGGGAGGGGGAGAAAGGACAGGGAGGGGAATCAGTCGTGGGGCGCCATGGAACGTTTCAAAATCTCAAGGAAATCACAAAAAGGCTCAGCATCCAGTTGGACACTGCAACATCAGGGTCAGAGTATGCCGCATTTCCCAATTAATTGAGCTAGGTTTCTTTTGATGGTGTCACCTTTGCAAAGCTGGCTTTTCAACAGCTGTGACATCAAGCAAGCACTGTGTAGAGTCAGTGTGGGAGAGTGAAACTGATGGTGATGGCAACCTGATCTTGAGGGGTGTGTGGAGCTGGGCCATAGTGGGGCGCCATGGAACGTTTCAAAATCTCAAGGAAATCACAAAAAGGCTCAGCATCCAGTTGGACACTGCAACATCAGGGTCAGAGTATGCCGCATTTCCCAATTAATTGAGCTAGGTTTCTTTTGATGGTGTCACCTTTGCAAAGCTGGCTTTTCAACAGCTGTGACATCAAGCAAGCACTGTGTAGAGTCAGTGTGGGAGAGTGAAACTGATGGTGATGGCAACCTGATCTTGAGGGGTGTGTGGAGCTGGGCCATGTCCCACTGGTCGGTGGTGAGGATTATTTCAGAATCAAAAACAAACATTCTTTTTTCTGTCAAAACCACATGTATTACTATCTTGCATGACTACTAAGATGTCAGGACATCTATTCAAACCAGATTTAATTGTCGATTATGCAACCTTGGCACTGGGATTTTCCACAGCTCCATGGTGATGCTAATGTGCAGGGGAAAAGGGGTACTCTGAAATGGGTATAGGCTAGAGACAGAAAACACTCTAGGCTGAGACTAGATTGGGGTTTTGGAATCCCAATCCAGCAAGAGTCCTGCTCCGACACAAATCTGCTTTTGTAGCAGATGAGTGACTCACGCAGGGAAAGGCTGAAAGCAGGACCATGATGGGAGGTTCTGCCACCCTTTGCTGCAGGGAGACTCTACTATGGAATCTACCATGGAGCTACTCAGAGTACGTGTCTGTGTCATGCAGCCTCCCTCTGGGGGCCTCTCAGAAACACACATCATGCCCCACCCCAGATGCATTAAGTGAGAGCCTGCATTTTAACAAGATTCTGAAGCAGTGCCTATGCATGTTGAAGTTGGAAAAGAACTGGTTTATAAGCCACAAGCTGATTTTATGAAACAAACCCACACATGTTAATCAAGATAGAACCTCTGAAGGAGATGTCCGTCCATTTCTACTTGGTACCTGCACCCTCCCACCTCTCCCTGATCCTGCTGGTCAGAGGAAGATTCTATCACCATCTCCTACCATGGGAATCTTTAGCTTTGCCCCCTCTACTGGTCCCTTTCATAGTGTTTAAAAGACCTTAAGATTCACCCCATATCTTTAAGATATCCCTTCTTGATCTTGACC
Source organism: Aepyceros melampus (assembly GCA_006408695.1). NCBI lineage: Eukaryota > Metazoa > Chordata > Mammalia > Artiodactyla > Bovidae > Aepyceros > Aepyceros melampus. The sequence continues at coordinate 178,789 of SJXQ01009727.1, forward strand.
TTGCAGGTTCCCTCTAGTACCAAAAATCTCTTTCTCAAAGTTCTGGGGGAAAGTTGGTGATGCTGAAAGCTCAACTTCTCTGTGCACCTGTGCTGAATTGAATCTTGGAGACAGAGTTTGGGGTGAAGTAGAAAAGGATAGCTTTATTGCGCTGCCAGGCAATGTACACAAGGAGTTCCTGCCTTGGAAAACTATGTGTCCCAACCTGGGAGGATTTGATTAGTAGTTTTATACTTGATGGGGTCGCAAAGAGTCTGACACTACTGAGCTGACCCTACTGAAATGAACTGAATACTTCAAGAGTGGGGTTGCTGATAAGGTTAGGGTGTGTGTAGAGTCATAGGCAGTCAGATCTCCTAATCTTAATGAGTTTCTCTGGCTCCTTTCCCCATGGCAAAGAAATGCAAAAAAGCAAAATGGCTGTCTGGGGAAGCCTTACAAATAGCTGTGAAAGAGAGGCGAAAAGCAAAGGAGAAAAGGAAAGATATAAGCATCTGAATGCAGAGTTCCAAAGAATAGCAAGAAGACATGAGAAAGCCTTCTTCAGCGATCAATGCAAAGAAATAGAGGAAAAGAAGAGAATGGGAAAGGCTAGAGATCTCTTCAAGAAAATTAGAGATACCAAGGGAACATTTCATGCAAAGATGGGCTTGATAAAGGACAGAAATGGTCTGGACCTAACAGAAGCAGAAGATATTAAGAAGA
>SJXQ01009727.1:180505-325792 GCA_006408695.1 Aepyceros melampus
ATGGCATCACGGACTCAATGGACGTGAGTCTGAGTGAACTCCGGGAGTTAGTGATGGACAGGGAGGCCTGGCGTGCTGCGATTCATGGGGTCGCAAAGAGTCGGACACGACTGAGTGACTGAACTGAACTGAACTGGCTCCTTATTCTTGCCTCAAGTGGTTTCTTCATTGCTTTCTTGATTCAGTTCAGTCACTCAATCATGTCTGACTCTTGCGACCCCATGGACTGCACCATGCCAGGCTTCCCTGTCCATCACCAACACCCGGAGCTTGCTCAAACTTATATCCATCAAGTCGGTGATGCCATCCAACCATCTCATCCTCTGTTGTCCCCTTCTCCTCCTGCCCCCAATCCCTCCCAGCATTGGAGTCTTTTCCAATGAGTCAGTTCTTCACTCAGGTGGCCAAAATTTTGGAGCTTCAGCTTCAACATCAATCCTTCCAATGAATATTCAAGACTGATTTCCTTTAGGATGGATGGTTGCATCTTCTCGCTGTCCAAGGCACTCTCAAGAGTCTTCTTCAACACCACAGTTCAAAAGCATCACTTCTTTGGTGCTCAGTTTTCTTTGTTGAATTCCCTCATAGCTCAGTCTCCTGCAATGCAGGAGACCCTGATTCAGTTCCTGAGTGGGAAAGATCTGCTGGAGAAGGAAATGTCAACCCACTCCAGTATTCTTGCCAGGAGAATCTCATGGACAGAGGAGCCTGATGGGCTACAGGCCATGGGGTCACAAGAGTCAGATATGGGTCAGCAACCAAACCACCACCAATTTTCTTTATGGTCCAACTCTCACATCCATACATGACTACTGGACAAAGCATAGCTTTGACTAGATGGACCTTTGTCTATAAAGCAATGTCTCTGCTTTTTAATATGCTGTCTAGGTTGGTCATAGCTTTTCTTTCAAGGAGCAAGTGTCTTTTAATTTCATGCCTGGAGTCACCATCTGCAGTCATGTTGGAGCCCAGGAAAATAAAGTCTATCCCTATTTCCATTGTTCTCCCATCTATTTACTATGCAGTGATGGGAACAGATGCTATGATCTTAGTTTTTTGAATGTTGAGTTTTAAGCCAGCTTTTTTACTGTCCTCTTTCACTGTCACCAAGAGGCTCTTTAGTTCTTCTTCACTTTCTGCCATCAGGGTGGTATCATCTGCATATCTGATGTTATTGATATTTCTCCTGGCAATCTTGATTCCAGCTTGTCCTTCATTCAGTCCAACATTTCACATGATGTACTCTGTATATAAGTTAATTAAAAAGTTTCCTTCTCTTGATTAGCAACTATTTGATAATTTGCCCTTTGGAACTCAAGGAAGGTCATGGAGGGTGGAATCTTTCCTACAAGAAATGGGGGACAAAAAGAGGCCTCTGTATCCAGGTCCCACTCAGCTTCATTGACTATACCTGTTAAAACATGTTATCTTTCCCATTCCTCAACTCCCTGACTTCCACTCTCATCACCGCAACTTCTTCTCCGCCCTTAATTGTCGATGGCCTCCTAGTTTCAGAACACTTTCTCCTACACTGATTTCTTGTGAACTCCTTCATTCTTGACTAATCCTCCCTGCTCCAACTTTAAGAAACACTTTCCAGTCTTGACTTTGATGACCTCTTCCCATCTCTCTGCTCTAACACATCATTTTCTCTGCAGAAGCTTCTTTCTAGCCCCATCCCTGGTCTTCTCCGTAGTTTCCCACCAAGGTGGCCTTTTTACCTCACTGTCTGCATTATCCACTGGGACCTGATCTCTCTGTGAATGCATCCCTGTGTCTCCACCCCAGGTCTTAATCCTTCTCACCAGAGAGTTCTATTTGATTGTTGTCCTTGCAACCTTCAATGGATGAAAAATAAAACCGATTTTCTTTTCCCATCCCATCCAACCCTAGCCCAGCTCTGATGTCCCTCGTGTTAGTGAAAGTCATCACCACACACCTATTGCACACACCATTGATCTGTAGCCAGCCTTGAGCCTTCGCTTCCTTATTCTCCATATCCAGTCAATCACTGAATCCTGTGCTTCTGTTCCTTAAACTGTTTCAAATCTGCCTTCCTCTCCAAATCATCACCCTCAGGCCGCTCTCATCTCTTGAGTCGCTCACTTTGACAGCCACCTCACTGATATCCCTGCCTTTACTTGTTCCCTCCAGGTCATGCTCCCCATTAATCTCCACCAGTTCAGAGTGGTGCTTCTGGAATGGAAACAGTATCATCTGCATCTTGGATATCCAATGCCCAGAAGATAAAGTTCAAACTCCTTAATATGATTTCCAAAGTCAGTTGTGACCTGGCCTTTCAAGCCACATTGTAAGTCTCCCCCCAGTACACTGTGACAGGAGGCACTTCAGATTTTCTCTCCTTCGTTTTCATTCTCTCTCCCCATCCTCCCCTCCATCCTTTCTAGACATATTCATTTTTTTTAATAAAATATAATACATATAATCTCTACCAGCAATATCCTTCCCTCCTTTGTCTCTGGCTAATTTCTATTCTCCTGTCGTGTCTTAAACCTTAGTTCTCTTTGAAAGTCCTCCCTGACCCCTTAACCCAAATTTAGGGGTTTCTTTAACTACAAGTTTCCATAGTCAGCTTGCATAACACTTATTGTGTGTTTAATTGTCCCTGTGTGGGTAAAGATTGTGTCCATCTTTCTCACTATTTCTTCTGATACTAAGCACGGTTTCTAGCGCACACTAATGACACAGTATTTGATGTCAGATCTGATGTTTATTTTGTACTTATTATGTACCTGATGCTCTTCTAAATATATTATGTAAATTTACTTATTTAATCTCACAACTAGCCCTTGAAGAGTCTTATCCCCACTTGCTGCTGCTACTGCTAAGTCGCTTCAGTCGTGTTCGACTCTGTGCGACCCCATAGACGGCAGCCCACCAGGCTCCTCTGTCCCTGGGATTCTCCAGGCAAAAACACTGGAGTGGGTTGCCATTGCCTTCTCCAAGTGCATGAAAGTGAAAAGTGAAAGTGAAGTCGCTCAGTTGTGTCTGACTCTGTGTGACCCCATGGACTGCAGCCTACCAGGCTCCTCTGTCCATGGGATTTTCCAGGCAAGAGAACTGAAGTGAGGTGCCATTGCCTTCTCCACTTAGGGAAGGGTAAACTGAGGCACAGAGAAGCTAAGTGACATGTACAAAACAGTTAATAAGTGACAGACTCAAGATTCAGATACAGACAGTCTGACTACAGAGACCATGCTCTTAATGTTGATTCTTGATGAAACGTATAAGAATAAGTGAAAGGGTGGGAGTCTGGATAAAATGTAGAGGGGTCACATTTACTTCTCCACACCACAGAGCAGAGATGGGCTATAGCTATGGATGCCCTCTGAGTCTTCTGACTCCAAATTTTCTGCTTTTAGTGACTGTTCTGCACTGTCCCTTATATTTTTAATTGTTTTAAAAGCAAATGCAGTTTCGCTCTCTGTGGACACTGTTTTAATAAGCCTATTTAAATATTCATAATTCAAATGCAGAATCCCCTGCTGCAGTCTTCCATGATTCACAGACTTCAGTCCGTGGCCTCTGCTCTCTCTGTACAGACCTGGTGAACTGGCTGCCCACCCGTTTATGCCACTTCCTGTCTGATCAGACTCTGAACAGACTGCCGAGCCAGGGGGTTATGAGAATATGTCATTGCTTCCAAAATATTAATTGGATGGTGATATTTTTGCCCAATAGACAGCTGGTTCATAACCTCACTGGGAAAGTGCAAAATGGTGATTAAAAAAAAAAAAGTGGCTCAATTCTAAGAGAAATGAGAAGATTTCAGAATATCTCAGGAGTTAACTGAGCTGCTGATTTTTTTTTTCTCTTCATTCTCTCAAATGCACATTCACTGAACATCATTCAATCCTGGAACAACATGTTTGAATTCAAATCTGTGACTCTCAGGCATTTCTCAAACTTCTCCTGTATCCTCATCAAAATCAAATGAGTTCAGGTCCTACATTTTTTATCCAAAGTATGATGTGAAGTGTTATGTCTGACTCTTTGTGACCCCATTGGTATAGCCAGTCCGCCAGGCTCCTCTGTCCATGGAATTCGACAGGCAAGAATTCTGGAGTGGGTTGCCATTTCCTTCTCCAGGGGATCTTCTCCATTCAGGGATGGAACCCAGGTCTTCCACACTGCAGGCAGATTCTTTACCATCTGAGCCACCAGGGAAGCCTTTCTTAATTATCTTTGGTTTGGAGGTAAATCCTATTAAATTTTATATTCTTAGTGTCCACATTAATGCCACTTACATATCTTTACCCTGAATAAACCCTGGAAAGATAGAAAGAAAGAAGGGAGAAAAGATGTCCATGGGATTTCCCAGGCAAGAATACTGGAGTGGGTTGCCATTTCCTTCCCTAGAGGAACTCCCTGACCCAGGGATCAAATCAGGCCCCCTGCACTGCAGGCAGATTCTCTACCATCTTAGCCACCAGGTGTGATGGCAAAAGGCAGAGATTGGAGTGAGGTGTCAACAAGCCAAGGACAACCAAGGATTTCTGGTCAGATCAGAAGTTAAGTGATGGCAGGGAGCAGGTTTTCCCCTGGTGCCTGCAGAGAGAGCAGGGCCCTGCCAACCCTTGACTTCAGACTTCTGACCCCCGGATCTATGGGGGACTACCTTTCTGTTGTTGCAGGCCACCAAGTTCATGGTGCTTTATGATGTCAGCCCTAGGAAACAGAGTCAATTGCTATACTACTATGTATTAATAGCTTAAAGTGTGTAAAGGTAAAAAAAAAAAAACCTCTTTGAGGATAGAAGTAAATAAATCATTGGGATTTTCTCTCCTAAGGGTGGGGAAGCAGGGGCATGACCCCTGACTGAGATGAGCTCTGGGGCCTGTAGCGTGAAGTGACAGACAAAGCTGAGGTCCAGCAGAAGAGCCCCGACAGGAGAGGGTAGACAGTGAGGTGGGCCAGCAGGACTCATCTATGAAAAGAACGATGCCGACTGACAATGGAAGGGGCAGACACCTAACTTTGTCACTCTCTCTTTGATGCAGGTATTTGTCTTGGAAAGCCTTGCAGGGGGGTGTCTCAGAGTCACTCACAAGAGCCCAGCAACACCTGCAAAATCAGGAATACGAAAAAGAGTGGGAACTGAGAGTCAGAGGGGTGGAGGGGAAGAACTGGATCTGCTGTCACTCTGGAAGGGAACAGGAAGCGTCAGATCGCAGCCAGTAAATAAGATGTTACAGAGAAGCTTGAAAAGCCGGGTTCCTTCTCCTGTGTAAAGACTCCGCCAGCATCCCATGAAGGGGCTCAGTGACAGACACATTAAAACACCATTAAAGTGTGAAATGGAACACAGTGTGAAAATAGATTTAACCTTCACAGCGTATCGATCGCTACCCTGCGCGTGGCCAGGTTCTTGGACAACTGTTTTATAATAGGTTTTACTTATTTTTCCGTTGCTATTCTGACTTCCTCTGAGGAGGGTGTGATTTCTGAAAGCTCCTGACAGCGGAGAGAAGCAGGCTCGCCTCTCGGGGAGCATCTGGCCTTGGAGTGCTCCCACCAGAGGCTCCATGAACAGAGACCCGCGAAAGCGAGGGATGATTCTGGGGTGGCCGCTGGGGTGGCAGATGCCCAGGCTGAGGAGGGGAACATTGCCATCTTCCCAGGGAGGGAAAAGGAGGGAGCGGTGGGCCCATATAATTATAACTAATGGCAGGAGTGGGCTACCCACATCTCATGTGATTTCATTTAGGCACCCAAGGATGATGGACAATTTCTGCCTTGTAAGATGGCTAGGTTTTTTTTTTTTTTTCTTCAAAGTGTGTATATACACACACACACACACACACACACAACTTTTTTCATGTTCCCTATGACAAAAATCATCAAGGAGCTGTAATTCTCTAAATAATTTTCTGAATACTTTTTAGATCCACATGAGAGGAGGTGAACGAGGAAGAACATAAGCACAGTAAAACCACCTACATTTCAATGAAACCTGCATATTTCATTTTAAAAAGTTATTCTTGATTGTGTTTCAATATTGCCTCTATTTTATGTTTTGGTTTTTTCATCCTTGAGGCATGTGGATCTTAGCTCCCTGACCAGGGATTGAACCTGTGCCCCCTGCATTGAAAGGTGAAGTCTTAACCACTGGCCCACTAGGGAAGCCATTTATATTTAACTTTGTAATGGCTCAGGGGACTCAGCAGATGGGAAGATGCATTTGTATTTCAGAATTAATAATCATGAGCTCAAGTACCCCTCTATGTGGGACTTGTAACACTGTTTTTCTTCAGCCATCTTCTCTGTAAAATGAATATCTAAGGAATAGCCCTTTCTTAAAGTGTAGCAGAATCAGAGAAAAATTGTAATGAAACGATCAGTGTGTGGCAAAGCATTCAATACACTTGTATTGTAGGCCATGGAATACCAAGGCCAATATTGACTGATGCTCTCTGGGGCCCACTACACACAGCTCCAAAAAGGTGGGAAAACTACCCATTAGGCCTATGGAAAACAGTATTGAGGTTCCTTAAAAAACTAAAAATAGAGCTATCATGTGACCTTGCAGTCCCACTCCTGGGCATGTATCTGGAGAAAAACATGGTCTGAAATGATACATGCACCCCAGTGTTCATTGCAGCCTTGTTTACAACAGCTAGGACATGGAAGCAACCTAAATGCCCATCAACAGAGGGATGGATAAAGATGTGGTGCAGATATACAAGGGAATGCTACTCAGCCGTTAAAAAGAATGGAATAATGCCATTGCAGCCACATGGATGGACGTAGAGATTGTCATCCTGAGAGCAGCAAGTCAGACGGACAAGGAGAAATATTGCACACACCTCTTATACGCAGAGTCTAAAAAGAAATGATACAAATGAACTTATTTACAAAACAGAAACAGACTCACAGACTTAGAGAACTAACACGGTTCTCCGTGGGGGTCGGGGGGTGGATGAGGGGAAAGGATAGTTAGGGAGTTTGGGATGGACTTGTACACACTGCTATATTTAAAATGAATAACCAACAAAGACCTACTGTCTGGTACAGGCAACTCTGCTCAATGTCATGCGGCAGCCTGGGTGGGAGTGGACACAGGTGTGTATGTGGCTGAGCACCTGAAACTATCGCACACTGTTCATTAGCTATGCTGCTGCTGCTGTGGCTAAGTTGCTTCAGTCATGTCAGCTATACTCCAATATAAAATAAAACGTTAAAAAAAGACCCCAAACCCTCAAAAGACTCCCAGTGTGGGGACTCAGATCTGAATTTGCACAACTGTGTGTTCCAAATTATATTTTTATCACCAATTCATCATGTTAAGAATTCAAATATATTTGATAAAATTGAACATCATTTTTTAATACAAAAACTGTTTGTAAAAAAGGATTTTAAAAATTTAACAGAAAAAAATATATACACCATCATGCTTAATGGTGAACAAATAAATTCTCTTTGAGCCTAGAAACATGACAGTTACCTACCCCTTTAACTGTTACTGTTTAGAATTCTTGTGTAAATAATAACTGCTAAATTAAATATAAATGAAGAATAACAACTTTAATAATGAAGGGGATTAAAAACAACGCTGTAGATCATATGATTGTCTAAGTATAAAATTCAGTAAGATCTCTTGAGGTCTTTAAAATAATTGATTTACATATATTTTCAATTAAAAAGTATATACAAAATACCAGTAATTTCCTGTATGAGAAATGTATCTGCTTTGGAAATAGAATAAGAAAAAGAACTCTTTTCCTCCAAAAAAGAGTACACCCAATTGGGACCATAAATATAAAATAAAGTCAGAATAATCCTTATAGGAAATGTGTGGAACTCACATGAATAAAACTATAAAATATTATGTCATGTTCACATATTGAGAGATTAATATTGTAAAGATCACAAATCATTCCCAAATAATTTATGAATGTAATAAAATTCTAGTGGGTTATTTCAGAGCATGAAAAATATCTTCAAAAAATATTATGTGGAAGAATAAGTTGGGTAGATAGCTTGAGACTTTCTAAAATGAAGACTGACATCTTCGCTGACATGACCATCACATGTCAATCATTCATTAAGTGAATACTTGATTGTGTATTTTGTTTGGGGGATGAAGGGAGAGAATGGGCATGTTTCCTGAGTTCAAGAAGTCTACAATCTAATGGGAGGGAAAGGTGGTACAAAAAATAATGACACAAATATTATGAATATTTAATTACAAGTTGTTTGGGTAAACTCTGGGAGTTGGTGATGGACAAGGAGGCCTGGCTTGCTGCGATTCATGGGGTCGCAAAGAGTTGGACACGACTGAGCGACTGAACTGAACTGAACTGTAATCCATGCTTTAAAAGAAAGCTGCAGGCGTGGAGAGGCAGCACCTGGCGATCTGTTGGTGTCCTCCAAGCCAGAGGACACCACGCACTTTGACTGGCACACAGATGGTGTCCCTAGCCTGGTGTGTTGCTCTTGCAGCCTGAAACATCAGTCTTACTGGTAAGAGTGGTATTTAACCTGGGTCAAGGGGTGGGAAGGGCAAGGGAGTTACTAGTAGAAAGAAAACAGGTCTTAAGGTCCTGCCATGTAAAGATCTAGGCACATTCAAGAAACTAAAGGGGTCTAATGCGGTCAAAACAGGGAACTCCAGAGCAAGACACGGGGTAGGCATGGAGATCATAGTAAGTGGGAGCCATGCGTCGACCATGTAAAATGGAATAAATGCTGAGTGCTGTGACAGTCTCCCCAAGGATTCTGAACAGGGAAGCACGTGAAGTAATTCGTGGTATCCCTAGCCTGGTGTGTTGCTCTTGCAGCCTGAAACATCAGTCTTACTGGTAAGAGTGCTATTTAACCTGGGTCAAGGGGTGGGAAGGGCAAGGGAGTTACTAGTAGAAAGAAAACAGGTCTTAAGGTCCTGCCATGTAAAGATCTAGGCACATTCAAGAAACTAAAGGGGTCTAATGTGGTCAAAACAGGGAACTCCAGAGCAAGACACGGGGTAGGCATGGAGATCATAGTAAGTGGGAGCCATGCGTCGACCATGTAAAATGGAATAAATGCTGAGTGCTGTGACAGTCTCCCCAAGGATTCTGAACAGGGAAGCACGTGAAGTAATTCGTGGTTTAAGGAGTTTATTTTTTTTCCAGTTTGTGAAGAATGGCTTGGAATGGATGAAGAATGGACACAGTGAGATTAAATAGTGGACATGCAGTAATCCAGGAGAGAGGTGGTAGTATAATTAAGCAAGGTGAGCGCACTGGAAATGGAAAGTGAAAGGATTTAATAAATATTTTGAAGACAGTGTTCATGAGAACTGGTGACTGAATGGGAAGTCCAAAGGCCTACATAAAGTTGATATAACTTAAAGATGTTCATGGGTGTAAAAAAGACAGACTGGTTTTGGAACAGAACAAAAAAGCAGAAACAGATTCATAAGTATTATACAATAAAGTGGCATTTTAAAATAGTGGGAAAGAAGGGATTGTCAAAAAAATAAATGTAGGCAATTGATTACATTTTAAGGGGAAGAGAGTGAGAACTGAAGAAGGTGGAGATATTTCTTGCAATTTACACCAAATAAAAACAAAGCATTTGAAGTACTAGGAAATAATATAGGTTTATATTTTTATTACCCTATCTTACTTCACTTTTTTGTTTTTGCTTTTGGACCTCAGCAACAAACATAACACATAAACACCCCTCAGTCCATGGCTCACCACTACCCATTGGTCTGTACAATATGCTCTCTTATTTTTAATTCCTCCTCAGCCATCACTCCCATCTTAAATTCTTGGCTTCATACTCTCCAACCTCAAAAAGTACCCACTCTAAGGTTCTACATAGAGTTAATGAGTAATATAAATGTTAATACATGAAAAGCCCATTAGAAAATATCAACCATTTTGTAACCAATGTTACAATTCCTAATATCAATGAATACTAATATTAAATTCATTACTAAGTTTTCCAAGCCAAGAATATACTTTATCTCTTAATTTAATCAAACATTTCTTTATGCTCTTTATTTCTTTTAGGATTTTTTCCATAAATGCTTTTTCATTCTTTGTTAGTTTAAACTCTAGTCACTGAGTAGCTTGTGTTGATATTTTTTAAAAATCTTGGTTTTTATTTCATTTTCTGATTATCCCCAGTATGGAAGAATGCTACTGATTTTTAAATTTTATTTTTATGCTGAATTTGAAATAACTTTGGAGTAGGGAGGACTTTTTTTTTTTAACCCCTCATCCCCCAGCACAGTGTCAAAGGCAGAACATAAGAAAAATGTTTGCCAAGAAATCCTATCAAAGTCAAAATCATATGATAATTTAGGCAAAAAATTGCTATATATATGACAGAAAAGGAGCTAATACTCTAAATATATAAGATGTTATGACAAAACAAAAAGTAAAAATTGTCAAATATGGGTAAAGACCATGGAGAAACAATTCAAAATGAGAAACTGAAATATCCAGCAAACGAATTAATGTTCAGTTGAGCATATAATCAAGGCCTGCAAATTAGTAGAAGAAAGTACTTCTTCATTAACATATCAGTAGTCAATATTCACGTCCTAGTGACAGAATCTAAACACAATGTAAATTATGCAAAATGGGAAATCACTGGGTCAGTTCACTGGGATATATGGGGATGGTTCTATCTTGAGTTCCAGGTGGAGCCAAAAGCTCACTGCTCACGGCTGTCCCCTCCATTGGATTTCATTCCATAGGCTGATGTTGTCCACTTGGAAGATGAGATTGCTGCCAGTGGCTCCTTCCAACCTAGCAAACAGAATTAAAAATCAAACAGCTCTCCTGAATGCCTACATATGAAAGCAAGGAAAACTGATCCTGATTCATTCCTTCACCTATGCTGAATGGAGAGGAACACTACAGAAAAAAGGAAGCACATGAGAGGGCATTTTCCAATTCCTCAAAATTTAGAAACCACAGACTGTAATGAACAAACAAACAAAACTGAGTAAACTGATTGAATGTGGAGAATGTCAGATATGGATGATATACTCTCTCTCAGGAACCAGGAAGACCTCATTACACTGAAAGTCACTGCCCAAACCACTACCAAGGACCTGGCTAGCATTATTTGCTTGAGACATTACATCATGGTCCTTGGAGAGCAAAATTTTTTGCAGAAAGAGAAGAAGCAATTCTATTTTGTAGGACAAAAGCAAGCATTACATAGGTCTAAGATGGCGAAGAGAAGGATGATGGATCCAAACTCTGCAAGAATAAGTTTCTCATGGTGAACAAGGTGGTCTGTGCTGAAGGTTGTTTATAAATACCATTTGGAGTAAGTGAGAAGCCCCTCTCACTTTTATGTTTTTGCCCTACTCAATTGATAGCTTGGCAAGTTTAAGACCTGTGTCCTTTAGAAATCCTGCCACACAGCTTAGAGATTTCATTCAGCCAAAAGGCAATCAGTAGCTCAAAAGCCATTCAGGGCCTCTACCACAAAACAAAATGTTTTGTTTCAAAAAAATATATAAAACACCAAGTAAATTGAGCTTACAAAGGGACGATCTGAAGACTGCAGAGAGCAAGTTAATGAAATTCCATACTCCCTTGGAACTTTCAGAAAACCTAAATTCCCTTTGACAACAAATCTGCCACCTTCTAAATTGAAAGACCTTCAAATGGGAAATGGCACTTTGCAACTCTGCCTTGAAAGATGAGGCCTCCCTCAGGTTTGGAAACTTTCTCTGGCTATATGGTTATCTACCTCCTGCTTTGCATGAGGGACGTCTGAGCACACAGAAAGAGAAGGGACAAGTTGGTAAGAGTCTGCTAAGTCATAAAAGGAGAGGAGTCCTGGGACCATCTTCTTTCCACTGGTTGGCCCTGGACTTGGAGTTCCACGGAGGGTGTCACAATTCCCTTAAAAGAAACTTACTAAATGTCAGCTGCAGGTAAGTACCCTAAAGAATTGAATGTTATTTTCAATTTTCTTATTGGAAAGGCAGAACTACCTTATACCTACATCATTTTGTCTTCATAACACCTAGCTACAAGACTTGGCGGGTAGCAGACTCTCATAAGTGTTGACCAGCTAATGGAATGAATGAACTACATCTAGGCAGTGCTCACATTCCATTTAGCTTCATTCTGTTAAAATTAACATTTCTACTGTATGTCCACCTGCAAAACCTCTGAGTTAGCTGAGAGGGTACCACAATTCAAACAGAGATGAGGCGACTATACACGTTAAAATACAACGTGGAGGAACATAGCTGCCATCGGAAAGGAACAAGCTAATGAATGAGGTCAAAAGCAGAAAGACTTATGCACAGCTATGGGGATCGAAACACTTTCTTAAAGAAGTGAGATATGTGTATATTAATGCACATATGTGGAATCTAGGAAAATGGTATAGATGATCTCATTTACAAAGCAGAAATAGAGACATAGACATAGAGAACAAATATTAAAAGACGCTCCTTGGAAGAAAAGTTACGACCAACCTAGAGAGCATATTAAAAAGCAGAGACATTACTTTGCCAACAAATGTCCATCTAGTCAAAGCTATGGTTTTTCTAGTAGTCATGTATGGATGTGAGAGGTGGACCATAAAGAAAGTTGAGCACTGAAGAACTGATGCTTCTGAACTGTGGTGTCGGAGAAGACTCTTGAGAATCCCTTGGACTGCAAGGAGATCCAACCAGTCCATCCTAAAGGAGATCAGTCCTGAATATTCATTGGAAGGACTGATGCTGAAGCTGAAATCCCAATACTTTGGCCACGTGATGCAAAGTACTGACTCAGTGGAAAATACCCTGATGCTGGGAGGGATTGTGGGCAGGAGGAGAAGGGGATAACAGAGGATGAGATGGTTGGATGGTGTCACCAACTCAATGGACACGAGTTTGAGTAAACTCTTGGAGTTGACGATGCACAGGGAGGCCTGGTGTGCTGCAGTCCGTGGAGTCACAAAGAGTCGGACACAATTGAGCAATTGAACTGAACTGAACCTAGGGGGAAAGCAGGGGATGAATTGGGAGGTTGAGATTGACACATATGCACTATTTTTTTTAATACAGAGTTTAATCATCTTTTTCTGACACTAACACCGTAAATGTTCAATAAAGTAATTTTTTACTCAATAGAAAGAGCATGATGTTGAGAAAAAAAGGATAACAATATTTCTTACACATTAGCAAATGACAGAGTCTAGTCTTTTGGAAGAATAATAGGTAGCACTTGGGGCATCCTACAGACACACATATACTATTGGCACTGTGTATAAAACAGATAACTAACAAGAACCTACTGTCTAGCACAGGGCACTCTACTCAGTGCTCTGTGATGACCTAAATGGGAAGGAAGTCCAAAAAAGATGGGGTATGTGTAAATATAGAGCTGATTCACTTTGCTGTTCAGCAAAAACTAACACAACATTGTAAAGCAGCTATACTTTAATAAAGATATTTAAAAATACATAAATAAAAAATAAAGAATTGTGATATGGGAAAAAACACTAAAAATAACTTATTGCCAATGGGAGAGAGAGAGAGAGAGAGAGAGAGTAGAGGCTCTGCTAGATGCAGGCAAGCAACGTGTTTAGGATTAAAAAGCAGTGCAGTTTGAATGGAATCAAACGCATTTCTAAGGACTTAACCTGTAGCTCAAATGGTAAAGAATCTACCTGGAATGGAGGAGACCAGGGTTTGATCCCTGGGTTGGGAAGATCATCTGGAGAAGGGAATGGCAATCTACTCCAGTAATCTTGTCTGGAGAATCCTATGGACAGAGACGCCTGGTGTGCTACAGTCCATGGGGTCACAAAGAGTTGGACACGACTGATTGACTAACACATTCACACACAAACACATTTCTGGGAGATTGCTATTATGTAGGACTGGAAAGTTAGGTTGGAGCCAAGTACTTTACACCAACATGCTTCACTTACTAGAAAAGAAAGTTGATCATTTGTGTTATTATTGCTTTTTAAAAATTACTATTGCTTATTTATTGCTCTATTTTTCATACTGGACTATAAGTTCCATGAAAGCATGGACTAGATCCAGTTCCTGCCTGGCAGGAATCTCTATATGTATGTCTTCTAGCCCATCAGTTCAGTTAGTTCAGTTCAGTTGCTCAGTCGTGTCCGACTCTTTGCGATCCCATGAATCGCAGCACGCCAGGCCTCCCTGTCCATCACCAACTCCTGAAGTTCACTCAGACTCATATCCATTGAGTCCGTGATGCCATCCAGCCATCTCATCCTCTGTCATCCCCTTCTCCTCCTGCCCCCAATCCCTCCCAGCATCAAAGTCTTTTCCAATGAGTCAACTCTTCGCATGAGGTGGCCAAAGTACTGGAGCTTCAGCTTTAGCATCATTCCTTCCAAAGAAATCCCAGGGCTGATCTCCCCCAGAACAGACTGGTTGGATCTCCTTGTTGTCCAAGAGACTCTCAAGAGTCTTCTCCAACACCACAGTTCAAAAGCATCAATTCTTCGGCACTCAGCCTTCTTCACAGTCCAACTGTTTTTTAGTTGCTTAGTCGTGTCTGACTCTGTGACCCCATGGAATGTAGCCCTCCAGACTCTTCTGTCCATGGGATTTTCCCAGAGAAATACTGGAGTGGGTTGCCATTTCCTTCTCCAGGGGATCTTCCCAACCCAGGATTGAACCCAGGTCTCCTGCACTAGTAGATGGATTCTTCACCACTGAGCCACCAGGGAAACCTCCTAGCCCATAGTTGTTCAGTTGCTAAGTCTTGTCCAACTCTTTGTGACCCCATGGACTGCAGCAGGCCATGCTTCCCTGTCCTTCAAAGCTCCTGGAATTTGCTGAAATTCACTTCCCTTGAGTTGGTGATTCTATCTAACCATCTTATCCTCTGCTGCCCGGTTCTCCTTTTGCCATCTCTCTTTCCCAGCAACAGGATCTTCTCCAATGAGCTGGCTCTTTCCATCAGGTGGCCAAAGTATTGGAGCTTCAGTTTCAGCATCAGTCCTTCCAGTGAATATTTAGGGTTGATTTCCTTTAGGATTGACTGGTTGAATCTGATCTCCTTGAAGTCAATCCTAGTCCATAGAGTTGCTCCTTATAGGGAGAGTCCTTCCCCAAGGCCACTGCTGAAGAGACTGCCTTGAAGAAGCTGTTTAGAGCAGCAGTTCTGTCCCAAGTCCCTCCCCAGGGAATAGGAAGGAAGCCAGCACTCAGATCCATTTCCTCTCTTTGTCTTTGGCATTGCCTTTCCTGCTGAGAATGTGGATTTTGTTTGCTCCTCTTCACTCCAAGTCTTAGAGGAGCAGGCTATGCCCATGTTCAAGAGGCCTCTGGTATCCAACATTTTCTGGGACTGGCTGGAAAAGTCTAGTTAATTCTGGGGTTCAGTATGAGGAAGCCCACTTGGCCTCATTCTTCAACAATGGTATTCAGTATCTATTTTTATCTCCATTTGTTTGACTCCTCCATCTATTTCTTGGTGGTTTCTGAATTCAGGTGGAAAAGAAGATATGATAGCCCTCTTCAATGCTATCAAAAACAGTTTGTGGTGCTGGAAAGAATGAATGCATGCTTTACCTACTGAAGCCTAGTGGATGCAAGAGGCATCAGAGTTACCACCCTGTCACTCAATTGCTCTGTCAAGGACCAGCTATGACTGCATGTGCTTGATAATGGAATCTTACTGTGACATCCTTTGGGTCACCGTTAATGATCACTTACTCCTTCTTGTTTTGGAATATTTGATTATTTCCTTTTTCTCTCCTTTTATGTAAAGGCTGTTTCTCAACCCCTGGAAATAGTCCCAACATCTTTTACTCTTTGAATACCATTACCTCTCTTTCCCCACCAACACCACTTCCTACAGCTGTTATCTCAATGACATCTGGTGCCCATTTCTGAAGCCAGGAATTCTAATAATCCTTGAAATTAAGAATAAAGGAACTGATTGTTCCAGCATGCCCATCAGCACAGGGACACACCTGTTACTCAGAATTCAGTGTTTGCAGTTTAGAGACCAAGCCCTTGTATTCCTGCTTCTTTCACACATTACTCACTGGGAGAATGTCGTACTTCCTGGATTGAAGACCAAGAAAGTTCCTTTTCTGTTTTTTTAAACTCACGTTTGACTTGGACTTGTTTATTTTAGAATACATTGCTACTTCTAAAACTGGACATTGCATTTTATCAAGCACATGACAGCTAAAAAAAGAAACTGACCTGCACTTCAAAGCTTGTGTTTGAGGGTTCAAGTAGCTTTCTGAAATTGGATGGCTATCTCTAGTTCCAAAGTTTCTTTAAAAATGATGAAACCCTGGGATCACTAGGAGTAAACTAAGTTGCAGGTTAGGAATATGACTGAAAGAGTAAAAAAGATTAAGAGCTCAGTTTCTACAGATGTCTGGATGGAAGTGATTGAGCATCAGCACAGGATTTTTTTTTAAGAGGCAGGTAGAGCCCATTGAAAATGGACAAACAATTAAAAATATTGAGAGCAGAAAGAAAAAGAGAAATCATTTCTAATTAATTCTGGTGCCCTGCTCAACCTCAGCCTCTTTGTAAATCCTACTGGGAACATCTTTATTGATCTAGGGGTCCTGCAGCAGACTTCTGATGCTTATCTCAGCATAAAAACAGGCTCTTGTGATGAGCAGTGATTTAATTACATGACAATCAGTGTTAACAATGCGTGGCGAATACCAAAAATACACAGAGCAAACCTGGCAGTGATAAATGCAAAGAGGTGCCATTGACTTTCAGTCAAGTTTCTGGCTAAAACTCCACTGGTATCTCTCTTATAGGAAAGAATGATGTGCAGTGACTTGAAATATCTAAGAATTGACTTCATTGGTTCCTTTTTAGGTAACAAAAAGGAAGTTTAAATTTTAAAATATTAATTCATATTATGTTAGTAAAACCCATTTCTAAAACCTGTGAAATAGACCTAGAGTTAAACTTTTCCACAAAATACAAGGCTTTAAAAGGCAGATAATTTCTCTTTTCCTAGATCCTCAAGACTCACTTAGTTTTTAAGTCCCTAGTCAGTATTCAAAAATTATGGAGGGAACTAGTGGAAATTGAATACATTTTCACAATAAGTACCCATTCAGAATAAAATTTCAAGTGTCTTCAGATACATATACCTTGGCTTTTAGATATGTCAAAGCATGAATTTTAAGTTGAAACATACTGAAACAGGAAAATGTATTCCAGTTTGTTACTATACTCAGTTGGATTAATCAAAGCTAATTAGTAGTTTAGAAAGATTACATCATAATGTTAATTGATAGTTTGTTTTACAACATTTGAGCAGATAAATATGGTAAGGGTCAAAACTTTGTGCTTAATCTGGTTTCATAAAATCTTATTAACTGTTTTGTGTATAGCAGTGTGTATGTGTTAATCCCAACTCCCAATTTATGCACCCCACCTACAATGATACAAATAAATGCATTTGTATCATTTTGTAGATCCCATATATAAGTGATATCATATAAGAGTTGTCTTTATCAGCAAGGACATACTGGAGAACTCTACTCAATATTCTATAATAACTTACATGGAAAAAGAATCTGAAAAAGAATGGCTATATGTATATGTATAACTGAATCACTTTGCTGTATGCTTGAGCTAACATAGCTTTGTAATATAGTCCAATATAAAATAAAAATTAAATTTAAAAAATCTGATTAATTGAACATGATAGAATGACTCACCTGTCATGAGAGGTTAATAACATGAAAATCTAGTACAGATGAGAATAAAGAAACAAGAGCTGAGAGAGTGGAGGGAGAATCTTTTCAGGTGAAAGCTGAAGAGAAGCATCTCAATGAATGGAACACAGCAGTACCAAGGGGGAGAGGAATGCTGGACAGGAGAGCACACCAGTGGAGTGGAGAAGGGAATTACTTTGCCTTTGGCATCCTTCAAATAGCTCAGCTTGGAGCTGACAGGGTATTAAAGGCACATGGGAAGAGGGTCAAGGAAGAGGGAAATTCACAGGAAGTTTAAACAGGGGCACACACAAGCATGATCTCAGTTTATAAGCTGGAGGTTTCTCTTTTGAAAATACACGAAATTTCCAAAGAGAGTTAAGATAGCACATGTTCTGGAGCCGGACTGGCTGGATATAAAGCTCAACTCTGTTTCTAACAAGCCATGTGACCCTGAACAATTTCCTTAACCCTCTGAGTTTCTGTTTCCTAATGTGGGGGGTAATAATAGTACTGCCTCACAGTTCTTTTGAAGGCTAGTTAATTATTACATTTAAAATATGTAGACTAGTGCCTGTTAAGTGTTAGCTATTAGTGGCATTGACATTTACAGTGTGGTATTGGCAAGTCCAGAACAAAGTTTTCCTGATTCTGGAATTTGGGAAGACTCACAATCTATAATGGAATCTGCATACTTGAACTAAAGCATGCTGCGGCCAGGCACCCTCTTCCCAGATTCACAAGATTTCCTTTCAAAGACACATTAGCAGAAGAAACCCACAGCTCTTGCATAGAACAGTCAATCCAATGCTTCATTCCAAACTAAAATGAATCCACAGACCCACGAGGAAAGCAAGCAATGTGACAGAAGAACTGATATGAAAGAAATAGATGACTCAGGAAGACAGATAAAAA
Source organism: Aepyceros melampus (assembly GCA_006408695.1). Classification (NCBI taxonomy): domain Eukaryota; kingdom Metazoa; phylum Chordata; class Mammalia; order Artiodactyla; family Bovidae; genus Aepyceros; species Aepyceros melampus. The sequence goes on from SJXQ01009727.1 coordinate 199,088, forward strand.
TTTAAATTGAAAAAAGAACATTCTACTGTCTTCAGATTTGACAAGATGATTTTAAAAAATAGATGGCTAGGAAAAAAATTCAGTTCAGTCTCTCAGTCACGTCCAACTCTTTGCGACGCCATGGACTGCAGCACACCAGGCTTCCCCATCTTTCACCGCCTCCTGGAGATTTTCAAACTCATGTCCATCAAGTTGGTGATGCCATCAAACCATCTCATTCTCTGTCAGCCCCTTCTCCTCCTGCCTTCAATCTTTCCCAGCATCAGGGTCTTTTCAATAGCAAGCAATGTGACAGAAGAACTGATATGAAAGAAATAGATGACTCAGGAAGACAGATAAAAATTTAAATTGAAAAAAGAACATTCTACTGTCTTCAGATTTGACAAGATGATTTTAAAAAATAGATGGCTAGGAAAAAAATTCAGTTCAGTCTCTCAGTCACGTCCAACTCTTTGCGACGCCATGGACTGCAGCACACCAGGCTTCCCCATCTTTCACCGCCTCCTGGAGATTTTCAAACTCATGTCCATCAAGTTGGTGATGCCATCAAACCATCTCATTCTCTGTCAGCCCCTTCTCCTCCTGCCTTCAATCTTTCCCAGCATCAGGGTCTTTTCAATGAGTCAGTTCTTCACATCAGGAGGCCAAAGTACTGGAGCTTCTGCATCATTCCTTCTAATGAATATTCAGGACTAATTTCCTTTAGGATTGACTGGTTGTATCTCCTTGGAGTCCAGGGGACTCTCAAGAGTCTTCTCCAACACCACAGTTCAAAAGCATCAATTCTTTGGTGCTCAGCTTTCTTTATGGTCCAACTCTTACATCCATACATGACTACTGGAAAAACCATAGCCTTGACTAGATGGACCTTTTTTGGTAAAGTGACGTCTCATTATTAATATGCTCTCTAGGTTGGTCATAGCTTTTCTTCCAAGGAGCAAGCGTCTTTTAATTTCATGGCTGCAGTCACCATCTGCAGTGATTTTGGAGCCCAAGAAAATAAAGTCTCTCACTGTTTCCATTGTTTCCCCATCTATTTGCCATGAAGTGATGGGAGTGGATGTTGTGATCTTCATTTTCTGAATGCTGAGTGTTAAGCCAACTTTTTCACTCTCTTCTTTCACTTTCATCAAGAGGCTCTTTAGTTCTTCTTCACTTTCTGCCATAAGGGTGGTGTCATCTGCATATCTGAGGTTATTGATATTTCTCCCAACAATCTGATCCAGCTTGGGCTTCATCCAGCCAGCATTTTACATGATGAACTCTGCATATAAGTTAAATAAGCAGGGTGACAATATACAGCCTTGATGTACATCTAGGTAAATCTTGTGAAATTGCTAGGCAGAGATTTCAGAGATTAGGAGTAAAAATTCCTTTAAAAAACTAAGCTAATGAGAAAGGGAAGAGATGGGCAACAAAATCTGAATTAGCTAGGGAGCCCACTTCATGTCAGCCGCTGGACTCAATGCGTTCAGAATTCCAAAGGGAGAATTACTCCGAAACCAGCACTGACCTTTGAACCCTGGACAAATGTGAATGCTAAATAAATACATTTTCTGAAGGTAAAGGGCTCAAATACTTTACCTTCTGCATATTCTTTCTTAGAAAGCATTTCTAGATGTATTTCAGCATACAAAAGAGAAGGACATGGAGCCCAGGAACCTGTAGGTAAGACCCAAGCAACAAAATCTGAATTAGCTAGGGAGCCCACTTCATGTCAGCCGCTGGACTCAATGCGTTCAGAATTCCAAAGGGAGAATTACTCCGAAACCAGCACTGACCTTTGAACCCTGGACAAATGTGAATGCTAAATAAATACATTTCATTTTCTGAAGGTAAAGGGCTCAAATACTTTACCTTCTGCATATTCTTTCTTAGAAAGCATTTCTAGATGTATTGCAGCATACAAAAGAGAAGGACATGGAGCCCAGGAACCTGTAGGTAAGACCCAAGAGAGTAAGGAAGTGTTGTCTCTGATAGGGAGTGGTAGGTGTGGGAGGACAAGGCGGGTGAGGGTGGGTGGGACAGTGGTGTTCTAATTCTAATCTTAAATACAGAGGAGGGGAAACTCTGACTGAAGTGAACAGAACAAGAAACCCAGGCAAGCAGTTGAAAGGATTAGAGACAAATGAAGTTCACGTATAACCTGGAATTTTCACAATGCAGAAATCTACATATTAAACATAGATTATTTTAAATTAGCAAAAAAGTATCATTTCTAATAATGATTAAAAAATACCTTGTACTTTTCCAAATTGCTTAAACAGCTGGCATCTCTTTCTTACTCCCTCTCTCCCCTGCTTTACTCTTTATCTGCATCAAATTGCTAGTTTTTATCCCTACAAAAACCCCACTTTTTAAATTTTAATCCACACAGAAATCCAAGGCACAGCAAAATTATCTGACTTCAGTTCCTACAGCTAGGAAGTTAGCTCTTCTCTTGGTCCAACATTAAAAACAAATCCTCCAGGATACTAATCCAACTCTAAATTTACATCCTAAAGGATAGTAGGTGGCAAGAGTGCATGCCAACAGTGGACCCTTCATTCATCAAGTACTAAAATGCAAAATTGCACAAACTCACCTTTGTGGCAAATGATGACTAAGGTAGTCCTTCACGTCGTATGACAAACCTATTAAAACATGATGAATCCCTCAGGCGAATGCTTCTCATTAGCCTGACCTGTTGTCTATTTGCTGAAAAGCATATGTGCATTCCCAAATGTGCACACCTAATACCACTTTGGCAGACTTAGTTCTCTGCAACTCACTGATATTAATAGAAAACAGACTCAGAGATCAAGCTCAGAAAGAAAAGAAAATCTACAAGTTGCCGTTGCTGTTTTTAGGTTTCAGCAGATTCAAATCTGCCTCTGCAACACACAGCTTAATTGGTATTTCTATTATTATACAATTTCTAGCTTTATGGTTTCTACTTCTGACATAATCATTTCTGAGTGTGAGTTAGAAGGAATTTGACTTTAAATATACTATTAATTTAAATATACTATCAATAAAATGATCAATTACTTCAATCCAATCATGGCCCAAATCCAGAGGAAAATTCCCCAAACCAGTCAGTTTAAATTTTAGTTTTAAGCTGCTTTTTGACAGCTTGTTCCAAAAGAATTATGCAATTATGATTGACAACTTGTAATTTTCTGAATTTATAAGAGACAAGTCTAACACTGATCATTGAAACTGAGAATTGGGGAACTATGAACCCAAATGACATCTAATGATTAATTTCAATGTCCACTTTCATTGAACACTGAGGCAGTATTGTTACATAACCAGATTGGCTAACCCCATGCCAAGAGCTTAAAATAATGCAAACATTTATGCCCTGTGCCAGTGTTTAGGTTCTATTCCTTGCTTTAGTGGAGAAACTGCTTTAGGGTGTATTGCAATTTTGCATTCAATATTTCAACAATTAGCATTAGTGATAATGTCAAGAATTAGAGTTTGGGAATTTGGCTCTTACTCCGCTGAGATGAGCTTCCTATCCAGGCCCTACTAAGGTAGGATATACATGGGCCCCAGGCTGAACACTTTCCCTCCTCTGTGGACAGAATCTCCAAAACAGCAGAAACTCCACAAAAGCAGGATGATGAAGGAGGCTGGGCCCTGCCCAGGTAAGAGAGAAATACTACATATTTCTCATTCTCGTAGTTAAGGAGACCTCCCCAACTACACATGTGTAGAAAGGTTCCTTAGAGGTCAGAAAGAGGGGGAGGGCATCACTTGTCACTTCATAGTAAGCGATGTCAACTACCCATGAGCCTTTTTACCAGCATCCATCTTGGCTAAGAGATACATGCGCACACATGGGAATTTCCTGAGGTATACCAAAGATGGCCTCAAGACCAGCCAAATCAAAATGGTTGGCCACAGGAAACTCAGAGGAAATGGCCCATAAGACTCTCTGTCGGTCCGCCCATGTGCCTATCCACACATACTATACTCTGCTCCCCCTAATAAGCACTTCACTGGTTTCACTACTTTCCATCTCTGTGGGAATTTTTTTCTGCAAAGCTAAGGAGCCAGGACCTTGTCGCTGGTCTAGTGGATAGGATGTGGTGCTCTTACCGCCATGAACTGCCCTTAATCTCTGACCAGGAACTAGAAGCCTCACTTCAAGCTGCGGTAGGCCAAGGCCATCTGATGTCACTAACATGTAAAAGAATTTCTTTTCTGCTAAATTGTTAAATTTAGGGTGGATTTATCTTCCTGATGTTCAAGCTGGTTTTAGAAAAGGCAGAGGAACCAGAGATTAAATTGCCAAAATCCACTGCATCATCGAAAAAGCAAGAGAGTTCCAGAAAAACATCTATTTCTGCTTTACTGACTATGCCAAAGCCTTTGACTGTGTGGATCACAATAAACTGTGGAAAATTCTGAAAGAGATGGGAATACCAGAGCACCTGACCTGCCTCTTGAGAAATCTGTATGCATGTCAGGAAGTAACAGTTAGAACTGGACATGGAACAACAGACTGGTTCCAANCTGGATCATGGAAAAAGCAAGAGAGTTCCAGAAAAACATCTATTTCTGCTTTATTGACTATGCCAAAGCCTTTGACTGTGTGGATCACAATAAACTGTGGAAAATTCTGAAAGAGATGGGAATACCAGAGCACCTGACCTGCCTCTTGAGAAATCTGTATGCAGGTCAGGAAGCAACAGTTAGAACTGGACATGGAACAACAGACTGGTTCCAAATAGGAAAAGGAGTATGTCAAGACTGTATATTGTCACCCTGCTTATTTAACTGCTATGCAGAGTACATCATGAGAAACCCTGGACTGGAAGAAACACAAGCTGGAATCAAGATTGCCGGGAGAAATATCAATCACCTCAGATATGCAGATGACACCACCCTCATGGCAGAAAGTGAAAAAGAACTAAAGAGCCTCCTGATGAAAGTGAAAGAGAGAGTGAAAAAGTTGGCTTACAGCTCAACATTCAGAAAACGAAGATCATGGCATGTGGTCCCATCACTTCACGGGAAATAGATGGGGAAACAGTGTCAGACTTTATTTTTTGGGGCTCTAAAATCGCTGCAGTTGGTGATTGCAGCCAGGAAATTAAAAGACGCTTACTCCTTGGAAGAAAAGTTATGACCAACCTAGATAGCATATTTAAAAAGCAGAGACATTAGTTTGCCAACAAAGGTCCATCTAGTCAAGGCGATGTTTTTTCCAGTGGTCATGTATGGATGTGAGAGTTGGACTGTGAAGAAAGCTGAGTGCCGAAGAATTGATGCTTTTGAACTGTGTTGCTGGAGAAGACTCTTGAGAGTCCCTTGGACTACAAGGAGATCCAACCAGTCCATTCTAAAGGAGATCAGTCCTGGGTGTTCTTTGGAAGGACTGATGCTAAAGCTGAAACTCCAATACTTTGGCCACCTCATGCGAAGGGCTGACTCATTGGAAAAGACTCTGATGCTGGGAGGGACTGGGGGCAAGAGAAGGCGACTACAGAGGATAAGATGGCTGGATGGCATCACGGACTCAATGGACATGAGTCTGAGTGAACTCCGGGAGTTGGTGATAGACAGGAAGGCCTGGCGTGCTGCGATTCATGGGATTGCAAAGAGTCGGACATAACTGAGCAACTGAACTGAACTGAACTGACAGTACTCAAAAGAGTATAGCGGTAAGTAAGGACGGACATATGATCAATAAAATACAGAAAGAAACCCATATGTCTACACCCAATTGATTTTCCACAAGGGTGTCAAGACCATTCAAAGGGAAAAAACAGACTCTTCAACAAATACTGTTAAAGCAATTGGTAGCTATATCCAAAAGAATGAAGTTGGACCACTACCTCACACCATATACAAAAAATTAACTCAAATAGATCAATCACCTATATATAAGAGCTAAAACTACAAAACTCTCAGAAGAAAATACAGTGGTCCTTATGACCTTGGATACTGCAATGGATTCTCAGATATGACACCAAAAGCAAAAGCAACAACGACCCAAAACAATTGCTAAAGTAATTTCATCAAACTTAAAAACTTGTGTGCATCAAAGGGCATTTCCAACAATGTGAAATAACCTAGATAATGTATAGAAAACAGTTGCAGGAGAAAATATTTGCAAATCAATATCTGATAAGAGTCTAGTATTCAGAATACCTTTTTTTAAATTTATAACTGAATAACAAACTTACAACTCAACTCAAAAAGTGGGTGAAGGATTTGAATGGATATTTCTCCAAAGAGGATATATAAATGGTCAAAAACCACATGAGAAGATTCCCAACATCATTAGTCATTAGGAAAATGTAAATAAAAACCACAATGAAACTAACACAACACTGCAAATCAACTGTGCTGTGCTGTGCTTAGTCACACAGCTGTGTCTTCTCTTTGTGATCCAGGACTGTAACCCACCAGGCTCCTCTGTCCATGGGGATGCTCCAGGCCAGAATACTGGAGTGGGCCACCATGCTTTCCTTGAGGTAAATCAACTATACTCCAATAAAAAAAAAAAATAATAATGATACCATAAAAAAGATACCATACGTTCCCCTCCAAGATTTTCTGTTTCATAGAAATAAAATCATAAATAAATAAATGGATATAATTAGAAAAAAAAACACAGTGAGATATCATTTCACACCCACTAAAACAGCTATAATTTTTTAGATGTAAAATAACAAGTACTGATGAGAAATTTGAACCCTTCCCCCATACACTGCTGACAGAAATGCGAAGTCACTGTGAAAATTAATTTGCTGTTTCCTCAAAAATTTAAATATAGAATTAATCACATGATTCAGCAATTCCATTCCCAGGTATAATTCCCAAAAGAACTGAAAAATATACTCAAATACTTGTTCACAAATGTTCATAATACTCACAAGAGCTATTCATAAGTAGCCAAAACTGCAAACAATCCTGAGTGTCATCAACTGACAAGTGTATAAACAAATTATGGTATAGACACACAACCAAATGTCAGTCATAAAAAGGAATGACGTGATGATATGCTACAACTTGGAGGAACCCTGAAAACATTAAGTGAAAGCCAGCTACAAAAGACTACACACTGTATAATCTCATATATATGAAATATCTATGATAGGTAAATCCACAGAAACAAAAAGCAGATTAGTGGTTGGCAAGGACAAAGGGGAAGGAAAAAGAGGGAGTGATTGCTTAAGAGATATGGAGATTTCTTCTCAGGTAATGAAAATGTTTTAGAACGAGAGAAAAGCTCGTTCTAAATGTTACTGAATTGTAAACATTAAAATAATTAATTTTATTTTAATGTTTACAATTCACTATATTTAAAACTGAACTCTTCAAGCAAATGGAAAAAAAATACACTGCTGGTATGAACATAAATTAGTACAAGCACTTTGGGAAGTAATTGGACATTATCTAGCAAAGTTAATAATGAACATACCTATGACTCCTGCAATTCCACTCTACTATCTCTCTCAGTTAATGACAATCACTCACATGGTCACCTATACAGACATCCTTGTTTTCTCCCTTACATACCACATTCAATTCATTTCAACATACTGACATTGAGTGTTTCCTGCTACATGCTAGGAGACACAACAATGAACAAAACACAGTATCTCTGCCCTCACAGAGTTCACAATTTACTGGAAGCAACACAAAATTAAATAATTAAAATACAATGTCTTAAGCACAGTAAGAAGGGAAAAAAACAGAATGCTATCAGAGCACATAAATAAGCGGGTAACACAGACTTTGGGGACGTTAAAAAAGTTTCCTGGAAGAAGAACATCTAGGCTAAAATCTTAAGGATACATAAAGAGGAGTCAACCAAGTGAAGAGAGACCAAAAAATTCTAATCTACCATTTAATCCTTCTTTTTCTCTGGTTCAGTTTTAGTAAAACCATCATTTCCTCTTTTTTAATCCCCACCATTTCCCATTATACGTACACATCATCATTACTGACTTGCAGAAGTCTCCTAACCAGTATATTCCTTTCAAGTTTCCAAAGCGAACTATGTAAAACACACACACACACACACTCTGATCATGTCATTCTCTTCCTTACACCCATCAGTAACTGCTCAAAAGACAAAAATAAAAGATCCTACTCACCCACACAGATTAAAGCCTCCTTGATGTGATCCCTGACAGTGTCATCTTCTGCCTCTTCTCACTTTCTACTTGATGAATCAGCTTGTATTCATCCACATAAATACACTATCTATAAATATCACTCTAATGCTCACTGGCAAGCATTTGCTTTGTATCTATGATACCTTATGTCACTGGCATATCGTGAGTCCTCCATGCATCTGTCTTAAAGATATAAATGAAAAAATTAAGTAACAGCAATACTGCAATTTACTAAGCACGTATAATATACCAGACACCACATGAGGTACTGTATAAATATTCACCTCTAATTATCACAATAACCTGGAGAGCTAGGCATCAGTGGCCTCACATTAGGGGAAAGACCAGTAAGTCTCAGGAAAAAATTAGGTGTAACAAAGCAATTAAGTAGCAGTTCTAGAAGTGGGAGTCAGATCTGCTGGGTTCCAAAACCAGTACTGCTGTATACAGCATCACACTGCCTCCTATTCTTAAGCACCGTACTGTCCAAATATCAATGCATCTTCTTATCTATAACCTACCTACCCCAAGTGCCTGCGTGCTCAGTCATGTCTGACTCTTTGAGACTCCACGGAGAGTAGCCTGCCAGGTTCCTCTGTCCATGGGATTTTCCGGGTAAGATACTGTAGTGAGTTGCCATTTCCTCCTCCAGGGGATCTTCCTGACCCAGGGAGCAAACCTGAATCTTGCATAGCCAGGTGGATTCCTTACCACTGTGCCACCTGGGAAGCCCACCTACCCCAAAGTGAACATCAATTAGAACTGTCTTCTTCTAGTTAAGATGTGCCAAATGTTGCCTTAGGAGTACTAACTCTGTTCCCAAAACACAGAGGTGAAAAAGAACTAATAATTATTAATAACCCAATTATTTCATTTTAAAAAGATCTGTCAATCATTCATCTAAAACAAGTAAATTTTTATTTTGTATGACAAGGTTGAAATTCTTCATGTAATATGCATTTTAGTTTCCTTGAGAGTGAAATGAAAACCATAAACAACTTATCACAAATACATAACTGCCCTCAGGAGCCAGATGATACAAAAAAGATCCACTCTGAATTAGATTGTACATGCTTTATATCACTGAGAGGTTAATATTTGATTTCTTGTGTATCCTCCACCTAACCTTTGCTATAACACACATTGTATGAGCAGACACAGCACGAACTCAGTATCGCACTATGGCCTCCCTATTTATCCAGTCTGCTCCCCACACTTGCACTCCTCTCTGCAACCCACTCCAGTATTCTTGCCTGGAGAATCCCATGGACTGTAGCCTGTCAGGCTCCTCTCTCCATGGGGTCGCAAGAACTGGACATAACTTAGCGACTAAACCACCACCACTGAAAAACAAAACAGTCTCCAAGGAATTAAGACTTGGCAGGATTAAAAATTCAAACTTCTATTAAAAATAAATAAATAAAAGCTAAGCAATGCTAACAAAGTTTTAAACATTAAATGGAATGGAAAAAAAGTGGGTGGAAAACAAGAAAATTAGCAAATATGCAGCACTTACTATATACCAGGCACTGTACTAGATATCGTCACATAAATGATTTCACTTAATAGGATATTGCTGCTGATGCTGCTGCTAAGTCACTTCAGTCGTCTCTGACTCTGTGTGACCCCACAGATGGTAGCCACCAGGCTCCCACGTCCCTGGGATTCTCCAGGCAAGAACACTGGAGTGGGTTGCCATTTCCTTAACATTGCTTAAATAACAGAAAAATACAATTTTCTACCCAATTTTGATAAAATTAGTCCTGAGAGGCAAAGTAACATGTAAGGAGAGTAACCTTACTTGTTGTTCTTCCCTTATTTGTACCATTTTAATGTGCTTCTTCTATTAATCTTTGACAAGCCATGAAATTTTATATTTTTACCATGACCAACCCATGAAATTTACCAACTTTGCCCATGATTCATACCAGGTCATAGTTATAATGTCTGCTATGCATTTTAGCTAAATAAGCATTGAAACTTCTCCCTTTGGACAGAATGAAAAATCTGTCTATAATTAAAGCAGGAATTGTTAACTACAAGCAGTTAAAGTTTACAGCATTGTTTGACAGTTGCAAAGATAAGCCAGTAAAAAGCCTGAGATGCTGTGACTACCTGTACTTCCCACACATTTGAACAATAGTGTGATATCTCTTAGCATCATAAAATCAATCTCAGATTAGGTAATGAAATATGCACCAGCCTTTTCCCAGAACCTCTGACAAATCACACACAATCCTAAATCTTCATAAATCACGATTAAAGACAAGTATATCATCACCAACACATATATCTTCCCAAGCCTGACCCAGAGACTAATGAGAAAAGGCCTAGACTATCTCATCTGATTAATTAATTCAAAATGTCTGCTGTTATTCAAATGTGAGGCCGGTATTATTTGAATAACACTTGACAGCAGCGCCTGAAGATATCATTTCTGATTTGTGAAGTCGCTGCTGCATAACTGATGATAGTTTATGAAAATGTTCCAATGAAGCTGCTTTTCTTGGCACAACTGTGAAAGATTTGCCAAAGAGGTGGTTCTTTTTTTTTTTTGTCAGTAGTTGATGTTGCTAATGTTGTCAAGTATTTCCAAAATACATAGTCTCTGGAGTCTTTTTTCCTTAAATATTGCCACAATAGCTGCTTTTCTACCTTCCAAGTTGATTTGTCTGAACACAAAATTGCTTTACATGAGCCCTTTCTCCTTTTTAAGCATCTAAACAGCACCTTCCCAGAATTTACCGAGTCCCTCCAACTATCTTTTTTTTTTTTCTTTTAACAAAAATGGATTTTAACACTGATTGGACTGAGTAACAGCACCTGACTTTGGGAGATTTCTTTTCCATATTGAATAGTATTCCTTCCTTATAGAATGTTAGAAGGAAGATCAGAAAATACCTTAAGGTAATATAGTAAGTTTTTTTTCATTGAAAACAAAAAGGTATACTTTTAAAAACCTAAATACTGTTTGACCCTTCAAAAAAAATTATAGTTCTCCAGCGAAAATATAATTAATGGGGCTAAGAGAACATCAAAATCAAGATTATTTATGTTTGAATCCACATTTTACCTTAGAGATCTTTTAATAGTTCATACTACACAGGCAATATCCAGGCATATCATTGGTAGATTCTCCAATTTTCAGGCCTTAGGGTTATTTCTGAGTTCAACTCCACCTTCTCTCCTATTCTATTTAAGAAAATGAAGACTCCTCAGAGATAATATTACTTTGCAATGTACATTTCCCTACCTTAGTGCCCTGACACTTAAAGTCAACTTGCTCCTAGAAGCCGTCTCAATTAACAGGTCCCCTCTATTTTCTCTTCTATACATTTCATCTTTCTATACTATGAAAACAACATTAATGCTTAACCTATATGATGGCAATAAGCACAAACTGTACCATTTTGCAGAGAAGGCAATGGCAACCCACTCCAGTACTCTTGCCTGGAAAATACCATGGGTGGAGGAGCCTGGTGGGCTGCAGTCCACGGGATCGCGAAGAGTCGAACACGACTGAGTGACTTCACTTTGACTTTTCACTTTCATGCACTGGAGAAGGAAATGGCAACCCACTCCAATGTTCTTGCCTGGAGAATCCCAGGGATGGGGGAGCCTGGTGGGCTGCCGTCTATGGGGTCACACAGAGTCGGACACGACGGAAGCGACTTAGCAGCAGCAGCGTACCATTTTGATTAAACAGGCCAATTCTACTTCTAAAATCACAGTTAAATATTAAAGCTGAACGAGACCTCAGAAATCACCTAGTCCACTCTCATATTCTGTTAATGATCACTCTGTGATTTGCTCAGGAACCCCAGAAAACTTAGGCTAGATCTGTGTAGAAAATTGCGATTCAACCAACGTGCATCTATTGACCTGTCCCTTTTGCTCTTATGTGCACAGTCAAGACTGAATATAGGGTCCACTTTCTCATGACGAAAACTATCTTAATATTCAAGAGAACATCATACTTGTATAGGCACTTAATAAATACTCCCAGAAGACCATGATAATGACAAGGATGTATTCTGCTGCTTTCGGGAGCAGCAAACTAAAAACCTATTTCTTTTCACATAATCTTTCCATACAGATATTTTAGGTGAAGATAAAATAACTGACTTCCAATAAGTTATATTTTATCTGTGGTTCACTTTATATTGACTTACAATTCTCAAAAGGTGGCTCGTGAACCCCTGCGATTTCCTAAAAGCCTTTCAGAGGCTCACAAATTCAAAATCATTTCTACAGTACTAAGAGATTACTGTCCCTTTTCACTATGTTGACATTTGCAGTGATGCAAGGTGGAACCAAACTGTACCAGCTGTCACTGTATTCTTGACCACCAGGCACAGTAGTTTAAAAAAAAAAAGTTTCACTTCAGAATGTCCTTGATGAAACAATAAAAATTATTAATTATACTTGAAGTACATATTTTTAATATTCTGTGTGATAAAATAGAAGTTATGCATACTATGTATGAAGAAAAGCACTTGTACAATTGAGTTGCAAGCTGAACCAGTTTCTTACAAAAAGAAAAAAGGATAGAAAAACTATGTTTTTCAATTTAGATATTTGGCAGACCTTTTTTGGAAAATAAAGTAAGTAAACCTGTTACCTCAAGGAAAACTACAGTTTTGGTGCCAATTATAAAATTTAAAATTTGGTGGAAAAAAAATTAGAATTTTGAGACATTTGTGTCACCCTGTGAATGTGACAGCTTACAAGTACTTAAACTTTTCTGAGTTTGGTGGAAATATTAATAAATGGAATTTATTACATTTGATTGGACTGTATAGTGAGATGTGTTAACATTTAAGTGTAAGATATGTATAACTCAGTGAACCAGTATTTTTCAAATGACCAAGAGAAGACTTTTGAGAGTCCCTTGGACAGCAGGGAGATCAAACCAGTCAATCCTAAAGGAAATCAACCCTGAATATTTATCAGCCCTGAATATGCTGCTGAAGCTCCAACACTTTGGCCACCTGATGCAAAGAGCTGACTCACTGGAAAAGAACCTGATGCTAGGAAAGACTGAGGGCAGGAGGAGAAGAGGGTGACAGAGGATGAGACGCTTGGATGGCATCACTGACTCAATGGATATGAGTTTGAGCATACTCAGGGGGATACTAAAGGACAGGGAAGTCTGGTTTGCTGCAGTACATGGGGTTGCAGAGTTAGACACGACTTAGCAACTGAATATCAACAAGATACACTGCTGAAAAATCATACATGGGTAGCTGCTGCTGCTGCTGCTGCTGAGTCGCTCCAGTTGTATCTGACTCTGTGCGACCCCAGAGACAGCAACCCACCAGGCTCCGCCGCCCCTGGGATTCTCCAGGCAAGAACATTGAAGTGGGTTGCCATTTCCTTCTCTGATGCATGAAAGTGAAACGTGAAAGTGAAGTCGCTCAGTCGTGTCCGACTCTTCGCAACCCAATGGACAGCAGCCCACCAGGCTCCTCCGTCCATGGGATTTGCCAGGCAAGAGTACTGGAGTGCGGTGCCCAACCATTCAAAGTACAAACTAGACCAAAAGATTTCAGTGAAATAGAGTAGAAAAGTTTATTAACATGTCTTCAGAATCTACATTTGAAATAACTTCTAAGAAACTACCACTTGTTTTATTTTAAACACTATTTCTACTATGACTACCATTTGTGAGTGTGTGTGTGTGTGTGTGTGTACGCGCGCGTACATTCAGTTGCTTCAGTTGCATCCAATCTCTGCAATCCTATGGACAGTAGCCCGCCAGGCTCCTCTGTCCATAGGGTTCTCCAGGCAAGAATACTGGAGTGGATTGCCATACCTTCCTCCAGGGCATCATCCTCACCCAGGGATCAAATCAGGATCTCCTGTATCTCCAGCATTGCAGGCCTATTCTTTACTGTTGAGCCACTGGGGAAGCCAATGACTACCATTTACTGAATGTGTATTAAGCAAACAAAATTGTACTAAGAAAAAAAATAAACCACCACTTGTCAAGATTTGGTGTAGTATCAAAAAGAATACCCATAATGATCTGACCAGGCTATTAAAATACTCTTCCCTTTTCCAATTATCTGCATGAGGTTAGATACTTCTTCATATATATCAACCATGTAACAACAGACTAGATCAGAAGCAGATACAGGGATCAAGTTATCTTCTATTAATCCTGACATTGAAGAGATTTACAAAAATGTGAAATAAAACCATCTTTCTCACCATTTTCATTTGTTTCGGAAAATGCTCTTCAGGATAACATGGGAAGAGTTGATAATGATAAAAATGCTATTCAACCATATGATATCACTTATATGTGGAACTGACAAAAATGAACTTATTTACAAAGCAGAAATGTACTCAACAGACATAGAAAACAAACTTTTGATTACCAAAGAGAAAGGGGGTGGAAGAAGGATAAAATAGGAGTTTGAGCTTAGCAGATACAAACTACTATGTATAAAATCGATAAATAAGGTCCTGCTTACAACACAGGTCACTAACTATATTCAATATCCTATAATAAACCACAACAAAAAAGAACATGAAGAGAATATGTATGTGTGTGTGCTCAGTCATGTCTAATTCTTTGTACCCCATAAACTGTAGCCCACCAGGCTCCTCTGTCCATGGAATTTTCCAGGCAAGAATACTGGACGCAGTTGCCATTTCCTACTCCAGGGGATCTTCCCAAGCCAGAGATCGAACCTACATCTCTTGCATCTCCTGAATTGGCAGGCAGATTCTTTACCACTATCGCCCCTGGGAAGTACATGTATGCATGTATGCTAAGGGCTTCCCTGGCAGCTAAGCTAGTAAAGTATCTGCCTGCAATGCAGGAGACACTGGTTCGATCCCTGGGTCAGAAAGATTCCCTGGAGAATAGGCTACCCACTCCAGTAATCTTGGGCTTCACTGGTGGCTCAGTGGTGGCTCAGCTGGTAAAGAATCCACCTACAATGTGGGAGACCTGGGTTGGGAAGATACCCTGGAGAAGGGAACGACTACTCACTCCAGTATTCTGGCCTGGAGAATTCCATGGACTGTATAGTCTATAGCGTCGCAAAGAGTCGGACACAACTGAGTGACTTTCTCTTTCACTCACTTATGTATGTATACCTGAATCACACAAGACCAGGAGCTGACTGTGGCTCAGATCATGAACTCCTTATTGCCAAATTCAGACTTAAATTGAAGAAAGTAGGGAAAACCACTAGACATTCAGTTACGACCTAAATCAAATCCCTTACGAATATACAGTGGAAGTGAGAAATTGATTTAAGGGACTAGATCTGATAAACAGAGTGCCTGACGAACAATGGACAGAGGTTCCTGACTTTGNGTCAAAGAAAGCACACATGTTTGTCTTTGATGAGGGTTTTGTTTGGTTTTTTGGGTTTTTTTTTTTTTAGTAGCATCAAGTGGGGATTATTCTTGCATTCAGTTTTCCTTTTGTTTCTTACTCTTGGGAATTAAACTTTATTTTGCATTTCTTTATTTTGCATTCAGCCATGAGTTCAAGAAGCTGCTATAATTTACATATAAACTTATATACACTAATACAAGAAGGGACTCTATATTAGTTTCATTCTGCTGGATGCATGAACCACCTATTAACAACTTTCTGAGGACACTTAACTTCCTTAACACTGCTGTGTCCTCCTGTCAGCACTAGGCGATGTCATAAAGTCATTGAAAACAAATGCACATCTTAAAAGTGGTTTCTGAACAATTTATTAATATGTGCCAAGGATAACATCTGTTAATATGATTGCCTAAAGGTGAAGTTACAAACACGTTCTATTGGTCATAACCCATGTGCAGACACATTTTGTTCAGTCCACACAGTGTTCAAAATTTTGTTTTCATTTCTAACATTTAAAAATTAGCCAATTTTACATAATGGTTAAGATTTTCAGTGTCTCTCACAGACAAATAAAAATAACCAGAAAAGCATGCCTTTGCCACAACTGAAAACAGGGAGTTCTATCCCTGGCCCTCATTTCCAAAGACAGCTAGTTCCTTTATGTTATAGGTGTGGCCTTGCTGGAGTTTGTAGCTTCTGGTCTAAAGAAGTACAAAAATGTGTGGAGTGCCATCAAATAACTTACCATTCAGCTCCTAATAAATATGCAAAGGGCTGGTTAATCTGGTTAGTTGCTGAATGCTTTAGCTTTTAGGCACTTTAACTCACCAAGGTCAGAATGACAATCTGCTCTTTTGATGCAGTCTAAGGGAAGCATATTTATTTGGGGGAGTAATCTGAGGTCTTGTAAAGAAAACATACTACTAATTGTAATAAATGTAAACACAGTGGGTTCCAAAGTAGTTTAGACCAACAGAAAAGAGCAGAAAAGGCTTTCATTTTTGCTTTGTATTGGTGCATTTTTATCTTTGTGAGGTTTCATGGTTTTACTGGAAGCAGGGCCTCCAGAATTCTCTCTAACTCTTGTTTCAACCAGCGAGCCCCTTTTTGGAAATGTGACAGAATCTGTGGATAATTAATAAGGATTGGACATGTTTCTAATTTTAAATTATTCTTTCTTTCTAGTTGTGTAAGAATTCAGCAGTATTACAGCTGAGTGGGAGTGCTGTAAACTGTTATTAAATAGCTTTATTATTCCCTTGTAGGTTAGCTATTTATTAATTTGATCAGTACTCATGTGGAAAAAATGGCCTTTATTGTGTTGCATCTCTTCCCTGTAAACTATGTTCCCGGGTAGTCAGAAGCATATTACTTGTTTTCACTTGTGCCCCATACACTTCCACTTTCATTTCACCCCTACTTGAGCCACACTAAGCTTCTCACCATAATCAAGATGACTCTTTTTTAAATAATTATTTTATTTATTTATTTATTTTGGCCGCACTGGGTCTTCATTGCTGTGCACAGGCTTTGTCTAGTTGTGGTGAGCAGGCGCTACTCTCCAGCTGTGGTGCATGGGAGTTACTCTCTAGTTGTGGCCCTCAGGCTCCTCAAAGCAGTGGTTTCTCTTGTTATGGAGCTCAGCTAAAGGGCCCGGGCTCAGTGATTGCAGCTCACAGCCTTAGTTGCCTCCTCAGCGTGTGGAATCTCCTGGACCAGGGATCAAATTCATGCCCCCTGCATTGGCCACTGGACCACCAGGGAAATCCTAGATGATTCTTATTTCCCCTGAGTAGTAATGCCAGCCTCTCCCTCTTCGTTGGGTCCAGTTTTGGCTTTGTCCCAAGTCAGGAATCATTTTTCTCTCCCCAACACTTTCATCCTGCTTTATTTACCCTGTGATGAACACAACTGTCAGCTGGTTTTATGACTGGCTCTCCATGTAATTATTCAATACTAGATTTTGAGCTCCTTAAAAGGATGCCTTACTTCTTGTCTTGTTCATCTTTGTATTTCTAGGGCCTGCTACCTTGCTTTGCACCTAACGATTACTCAACAAACTCATGGTGTCTTGAATTAGCCTTAATTATATCCACAAAGGACTTGAGTTAGTTTATGGGACTAAGGAACATTTACTTTAAAAAAAGGGTAATAAGTAAAAGATAAGACATCTCTTAAACAAGAAAATGAGTATCTGGCACCAATTAGATACTTCATGCATGCATGCTTAGTCATGTCCGAGTTTTTGCGACCTCAAGGACTGTAGCTCGCCAGGCTCTTCTGTCTGTGGGATTTCCCAGGCAAGAATACTGGAGTGGGTTGCCATTCCCTTCTCCAGGGTATCTTCCCTACCCAGGGATCAAACTTGCATCTCCTGCATTGGCAGGAGGATTCTTTACCATTGCACCACCCGGGGGAGCCCATAACTAGATACTTAATTTGGCACTAAACTTTGTTCAGAGCCTCCTGGCAACAAAGTGAAAAGGGAAGTATGTCAGTTTACACAGCTCTCCAAGCCAGCTAAAGAAAACACACAAATTATCTGCCACTGTTGTTATTGAAATGTGAAAAGTAGGGCATAGGATGACATAATAGACAATGTTCTTGATTGTAGTCTTATGAAAGACACAAAATTATCCTTCAAATTGACCTTTTAAAAATCTGCAACTACAAAAGCTAAAAATAAAGCAGTAATCCCTAACTACATAAAGCCACTGCTATTATATAATAGTTCTTTAAATCTGTTTCCTGATGATCTGATGTGAAACCAAGTTAGACCTTAAGTAACTATAAATTATCCATTGCTGGGTAGCAAATTACCCAACAACTTTGTTGCTTGATATGGCAAACATTCATCTCACTGTCCCTGAGGGTCCGCTGAGACCCTCTGGTTCAAGGTTTCATGACTTTGCAGTTAAGCTGTTGGCCAGCACTGAAGTCTCTGAGGACTCAACTAGGACTAAAGGATCCACTTAAAGCTCACTCACATAGCTGTTTAACTTCCATGCCACACGTTCTCCTCCATAGGGCTGATCATGACTTAACTTCCTCTTCATAGAGCAATCTAAGAGAAAGACTGAAAGATTATAACATAATGCATGTGAGAGAAAGAAAGAGCAACCAAAATGGAGGCCATGGTAACTGTTTAAATCTAATCTCAGACAGGATGTACTATCACTTCTATTGATCACACAGACCAGCGTTGGTACATTGTGAGATGGGACTACACAAGGGTGTCGGTACCAAGGGTCAAGAATCATCACAGGCTATCTCAAAGGATGGCTGCCATGGCAACCGAGGATGTTTGGTTCTCGTGTACTTTAGATGGTCCTTCTCACATCTTAGATGTGATCACTTGTAAGTAGTGAATGAAGACCATTCAAAGTTGACTCCTGTGGTTGCAATCAATATTTATTTGTTGATTAATGAGAGACATATATACTTCTTTGGGCTTCTCAGGTGGCTCAGTGGTGAAGAATTTGCCTGCCAAAGCAGGAAACACAGGTTTTATCCCTGGGTTGGGAAGATCCCCTGAAGATGGGAATGGAAGCCCACTCCAGTATTCTTGTCTGGGAAATCCCATGGGCAGAGGAGCCTGGCGGGCTACAGTCCCTGGGGTCACAAAGAGTAGGACACAACTGAGCACGCACACATGTGTATACTTCCAGTCCCAGGAGACAAATGCACTTGTACGGAGTAGAAATATATAGACCTGATGTGAGTATTTCTTTCCCACCCTTGCAGTGATAAGACCAACAGTTTCCATGAAAGACAGCTGATTATGTTTAATTACTTACAAAAGCTGCACATAGGTTTCTGCTCATAAAATATGGAAGAAAACTCTTGGCTTTAAAACCCTTAAGTTCATGTGCGGTCACAGCATTCTCAGCCTAAAGTCTTAGAAATGCTGTTTCACATACTCGATTTGTAGTAGGACTGCATCTTAAATGGTCCTTTGGGAGAGAGCTAAAGAAGGGAACCATCTTAAACTGTGAAAGGGACTTCTTTGGAGAAAGCCAGGTACTCTTATCATCCCTATTATACAGAAGGATTAAGTAATTTACACAATATTACAGAGCTAAGCATCAGTTATATTCAGCCAGCAAAAAAGAGATTAGGCTCTCTTACTTTAGACTACATGCAGAATTGTCCCACCTATGCATATATTTCCTTTAGCCTTTTAAAAGGATTTATTAAGCCATTAAAAATGAATGAAATATTAATTAAAAGACACACAAATGCTAGTATTAAATAGAGTTAAAGTTAATGTACTTAAGTATTAAGAATTTCTAAAGGATAAAAAAATTGCTTAAATTGCCTTTAAAGGGAGCTAATGAATGTTTGGAACAACTGACTTGGTACTTTCGTCACCAAGAAAAACTTCTCAAGGGGCAGACTGTAGCTAAGATCTCACCGTTGTGATCTTGAGAGATGTTGACCTAGAGCCCTTGGGTCTCAGCCAGGGCCTCTAGCAGGGTCAGGAGCACGCACAGGAAGGAGGCCTGTGGCTGCGGGGCCGGCTACGTGCTGCTGGTCTCATAATGAGTAAACCAGTGAGTTTTCAAAGCAAACTCGTCCAACAGGCCTCCCCAACTCTCAGCCACTTTGAAACATCAAATAATACAACAGCAAAGTTAGTTTTTTTTTTTTTTTATATGATAGTGTTAAGGACAAATAAAACCTGCCGGAGTAATAAGTTTTTTAAAAATTATCGTCACCAAGAAAAACTTCTCAAGGGGCAGACTGTAGCTAAGATCTCACCGTTGTGATCTTGAGAGATGTTGACCTAGAGCCCTTGGGTCTCAGCCAGGGCCTCTAGCAGGGTCAGGAGCACGCACAGGAAGGAGGCCTGTGGCTGCGGGGCCGGCTACGTGCTGCTGGTCTCATAATGAGTAAACCAGTGAGTTTTCAAAGCAAACTCGTCCAACAGGCCTCTCCAACTCTCAGCCACTTTGAAACATCAAATAATACAACAGCAAAGTTAGTTTTTTTTTTTTTATATGATAGTGTTAAGGACAAATAAAACCTGCAGGAGTAATAAGTTTTTTAAAAATTGAAGAAGGTATTGTGGACAATTTTTTAAATAAATAAGAAAGAGAACATGGGAAAACTGTTTTCTATAGGTTGGAAATGTAATAGAGGAGAAGTTCTCCAGAAAATTTCCCCAGCAGGGCCTCAAGTCTTAGTCAGGGCAGGGTGAGGAGTCAGAGGGATGGTAATAGAGGTTCTGGGATGCTGGGGGTGGGGATGAATGTGGGAGCAGTGGGGATGTGGGGGGAGGGTCTTGAACCCAATGGGGTTTCTGCCAGAAGAATCTGCAGATTCCCCAGAAGAGTCTGCAGGGGGAACAATGCTTTTGTACAAACACATGGACACCTTCCATCGAGTTCAGGCGCTTTTCAAAATATGCAAAACCGGTCTTCCTTCTGGTGACTTTAACTGACAGCTAGATAACAGGCTCCATAAAGAACCCCTAAAGGTGTGCTTCACAGGCCTCTGGGCTTAAGAACCTGGGAATTAGAACACCTGGTCTGTTAGCTGGAGTTTTGCTCACACTATGGCACTGGCTCCAAATTTCAGCACAACACTTAGGTCCTCTTAAGTGGAAATAATGAGAAGCCTAGTCTAGCCACATTGTCATCCATCAGGCAGCTGATTTAGAGGATTCTTTTTGTGATAATTACACTTCACCATTCATGAAGTCTTCCTACATCTATTGTACAATATGATTCTTATGACAACCCTGAGATAAATAAGGTAAACTAATGTAATTATCATTCCTGTTTTACAAATGAGGCGACAAAGGCAAAGAAAAGCATCAGTGACTCCCCAGGGTGTCATATGTAACTATGGTGTTGTGTGTGCCACGCACGGCCTCTTATCCCCACCCCCACATCCCCCACCCACCATCTCCAGCAAATTCACTGTAAGGACACCAGTCCTGTAAGCTATTGTACTCAGTTAAATTACTGCCTCTAGGGTAGCAAAAGTTACTGTCAAACCCAGAGTGTCTGGCACTAACCCTGCTCCCTTCACAGTGAAATTTGAAAGCAGTGGTTAATCCACCATGCTGTAAATTAGCAATACAGAGTGGAAAGGTTAAATGTATGACTTTGGAGAATTGCTGATAGCTCAGTTGGTAAAGAGTGCACCTGCAATGTAGGAGACCCCAGTTCGATTCCTGGTAAGGAAAATTCCCTGGAGAAGGGATAGACTACCCACTCCAGTATTCCTGGGCTTCCCTTGTGGTTCAGCTGGTAAAGAATCCTCCTGCAATGTGGAGGATTGCACATTGCAGTCCTCCTGCAATGTTCAATCCCTGAGTTGGGAAGATACCCTGGAGAAGAGAAAGGCTACCCACTCCAGTATTCTGGCCTGGAAGATTCCATGGACTGTACAGTCCATGGGGTCGCAGAGTCAGAAACGACTGAGTGACTTTCACTTTCACTTTGAAACTGTATAGTTCAGTTCAGTTCAGTCGCTCAGTGGTGTCCGACTCTTTGCCAGTCCATGGACTGTAGCATGCCAGGCTGTACATAGGTACACAAAATGTTAAATTAATCCTGGAAGTGCTATGATACAGTAAAAGAGCAGAAGTTTTAAAGAAAGATGTTCTGAATTTATTTTGTTTGTTTATTTTTTGGTGCCTGGATAGGGACATGAACCCTGGACCCTCAGATTAAAAGTCTGATGCTCTACCAGCTGAGCTACCTAGGCTGTTAAGAAGATGTTCTGAATTTAAACCCTGGCTTCCCTGTTCACTCTTTTTGTTTGTTTGCTTGTTGTTTGATCATTTTATTTATTTAAAAATGTTCTGTTATGCTGGGGCATAGTTGACTAACAGTGTTGGGGTAGTTTAAGGTGTACCGCAAAGTGATTCAGCTATACATGCATGTATCTATTCTTTTTCAGTTCTTTCCCCATTTGTTGTTGTTTAGTCACTGAGTCGTTGTCTGCCTCTTTGCAACCTCATGGACTACAGCACACCATCCTTCCCTCTCCACCATCTCCCTGAGCTCGCTCAAACTCATGTCCATTGAGTCAGTGATGCCATCAAACCGTCTCGTCCTCTGTCACCCTCTTCTCCTTTTGCCTTCAATTTTTCCCAGGATCAGGGTCTTTTCCAAAAAGTTGGCCTTTCGCATCAGGTAGCCAAAGTTTTGGAGCTTCAGCTTCAGCATCAGTCCTTGATTTCCTTTAGGATTTACTGGTTTGATCTCCTTGTAGTCCTAGGGACTCTTAAGAGTCTTCTCCAGTACCACAATTCAAAAGCATCAATTCTTCAGCACTCAGCCTTCTTTATGGTCTGACTCTCACGTTCGTACATGACTACTGAAAAAAACCATGTCTTTAACTCTAGGGACATTTCTAGGCAAAGTGATGTCTCTGCTTTTTAATACACTGTCTAGATTTGTCATTTTCCCATTTAGGTTACTTCAAAATACTGAGATCCTTGTTGGTAATCTCTTTTTAAATAGTGATGTGTACATGTCAATCCCAGGCTTCCAACCTATCCTTGCCCTCACCTCCCACCCCCATCCCCTTCCCCAGCAATATTCATTGTTTAAAAGAATTCAGCTGAGTCACTTAACTTTGCTTAATTTCAACCCCTAAATCTACAAAATGGAGCTTTCATGACAAAACATTTCATTGGAATATGAAGAAACTCATATAAGATATTGTCTCTGAAGTCACTTTATAATTTTAAATTTTGAATTATTTCAAATCTGTTTGGGGAGGGTAACAGATCATTCCCATCTCAAAAGATTGATTGTTGGTATTCACATTTATTGTCTCTTTGCTTCCCCACGCCGCCCCCCTAGCTTATATTCACCAACATATCACCATCATCTACAATAGTGCCAGGCACTTAGCAAATATTCGCTGAATGAATAAGCATGAAAACCAATAGAAATAATCATATTGGAATTTCATTAAAGAGAAGAAATTTTGAAAGATAACCTTTCTACTATAATTATTTGGACTGTCTCTCTCGAGCTTCCCAGGTCTAAGGGAAATGAAATTTGTGGTTAAATACACTTGCATCATTTCCACTTACATCTCCAGTTGTCACTTTCTTACACCCAGTTAAGATAAATCACACAGAGCTTCCTTCCCATATTGTTTTCTGATCTTCAGCAAGCCCTGCCAAGAGCTAGAAAGACAGCCCAGTGGGTCTCTTCTCTCAGCCCTGGGCACAGTGAAAAAAGAGGATTTGAAGTATTTGAAAGCATTTGTAAAAAAAAAAAGAAAAAAATATATATATATATTTCACCCTTCTGGTCTGTTTAACATTCTGTATCTCCCATATTTCATTACCTTAGCTCCTCGCAATGACTATGAAATAATTTCCCGATTCTTTCCTTATCCATGGTTGCTGGTCAACATGCGTGATTTCATACTGATCAGTTTTTCTGATTTACTGAGAGTTGAGTTTCGGGACAGTCCTCTCAAATCCACTGAGGAACAAGAATGTCACCAACCTCTGTACCTCATAATATTAAAAAACTAATAACATTTATTAGCATTAAGGATTGACTTCCCAATGTTAATATTTAAATCTGATAAATTAATGAGTTCTACTTTTGTTTATTTTTTGCATGCTTAAAGAATTCTAATCTGTCTAGAGGAAACTTCTCTGTTTTAGTTACTTTTCAGAGCAGCAAAATATCTGCAGGAAGCACTAGGCATATAGGTAAGAAGCCAAGAAAACCATAGTTGGAACAGTTATTGATTACTTGCTTAACTCTGGATCAGTGACTTCATTCTCCATATTTCCTTTGATTTCTGAGTTTGTTTTTTAAAAGAAAAGAATGAAGAAAGCCACTGATTTCCTACTTTGCAACATGATGAGAAGACAAATGAAATATTTTGATTTCTTACAGGTCTCAAGGAACCATAGGAGTTTGTTTGTTTTATTTCCATTTTATTATATATTTTATTATGGATGACACTGGATATTTCAGGGCACTGTGAAGTAACTTGGATTCCTATTGCCTCCAAGCCTAGTCTGTGGTCAGCCTCAGCACCATTTGCATTGCAATAGCACAAAGGAAAGAAGTGGTTTTTGCTAGGTCACAGAGAGTGTCAGTGCCAAGTCAGGACCAAGCCCAGGCAATTGTTTAGCTCATAAAGCCCCACAGCTTCCCGGGGATTATTTGTGGGTCACATCTCAACCTTATATTTAATAACCACTACCACCACAAAGATTGCTGATTACTCAGATGTTAAGCACAGCCATTATTTCTTTGCAAATAAAGGCCCTCCTCACAGAATAAAAAGACCACTTGTGCTTTCCAAGTAAAATCATTTTATTATTAGATTCTTGGCATTTGGTGACTTATACCGTATAATAATACTTATAATTCAATGATCTTAATAATAACAAAATAGCTGTAACTGATTGTTTGATAAAATACAGAGAATTCCAGAAACATAACTATGTTTTTACGAGATAAATCATAGTATGAGACTGGGAATACAATTTCTTTTCAGACCCTTTTCCCATGAGGCATATGTAGACTTTCTTTTCCCACTTTCCTGCTCAATCCCACTCTTGTCTTGTGTGACAGCAAGAACTATCCCTTCAGCTTTACAAAGGGAGAACTAGTTTGAATTTTGTTGACAATGAGGGATTGAGGCTGCCAACATTTTTTAAATGTATTTACTTATTCGGCTGTGTTGGATCTTAGTTGCATTCTTCAGGATCTTTTGTTGCAATGCAGACTCTCTAGTTGTGGCTCATTGGCTCAGCAATTGTGGCACGCAGGCTTAGTTGTTCAGGGGCATGTGGGATCTTAGTTAACCTGACCCAAGATCACACCCAAATCCCTTGCATTACAAGGAGGATTCTTAACCACTGGATCCAGGGAAGTCCCAAGGCCACCAACATATTGAAGTTACTCACATCATTCCCTGGTGCCTCAGTCAGTAAAGAATCAGCCTGCAACGTGGGAGAACTGGATTCAATCTCTGGGTTGGGAAGATCCCATAGAGGAGGAAATGGCAACTTACTCCAGTATTCTTCCCTGGAGAATCCCCATGGACAAAGGAGTCTGCTGAGCTACTGTCCATGGCACCACAAAGAGTCAGACATGACTGAGCGACTAAGCACAGCCCGTCATTCTCAGCATCTAGTTTGCCATGCAAATCAAGGCAACAAAACAACAAACAAAAGTGTCCTGCTCCTTGAAAACCATAATGTCATTGTTAAAGAAAATGGCAACTCCCCAGGTATCAATTTTTTTTGTATTTGTCTTCATTGATGCCTACTGCACCCCACACAGAGAAAACCAAAAATTTTTCCCTTTTGAAAGACCAGGACAGCAACAGGCTGCACTGTCTCCCCAGATGGAAATTGGGGAATGATTTAAAATACATTGCATTGACTCCTTTGCAGCATTTTAATAACACATTGGTGTGGTCCATGGAACTTCAGATAAGTAAGTCCTGAGTGAGTGCTGTCAGTAGAGCTTGCTTCTGGAATGTTCTGGGAGTAGCATTGAGATCTGGGGGATAAGTATGTCTTTTTTAAGGCAGCACTGGAGAGAATTATTTTAATAACAATGACCTGGTGCTAAGTATCTACCTGGGGAAACTGGGGGTAAGTTGAACTCTCACAGCTCTAAGTCACCCTCCAATAAACCCTTATGGGGACACAGCCACAGCCCCATCTATAGTTCTGCTTGGACTTATACACATATCCCTCTCATTCTGGCAAAAGGCAGTAGCATCATTCCATCTGGGTGTGTTTTAGGATGCCTCCTGGAAACAGCTGTGTTGCCTGTCTTTGTGTGGATACAGTATTTTTAAAAATGAAAATCGCCATGGCAACAGCTGCAGTCACTTATTACAGAGCAGTGGAAGTGATGCTGGTATTTGTGAGGAAATCTATGCTCTTAGAATAATGTGCCCCTTACAATGGAGTGGATTTTTCGTGCAAACATTACCATTTAAAAAAAAATTAAAAAGTGTAAGAGTGTGTGCAAAAGAAATTTACCAGGGAAATGGAGAGTTCAGGGAATTGGTAAGCAAGAATGGAGCTTTTTATCTGTGGCCCCTGAGTTAAAATCAAACCATTTGCTATTAGCTCTCAACACTGGGTTTCTAGGGAGAGCAGTGCTTATTATTTGTTTCTGACTCCCTGGTACCTAATATGGCACTCTAAATAGAATTGCTTAATGATGGTGATGATTAAATTAATTGAAGCAGTTTTCTGCTGCTTTTAGCACCACATCTTCCTTAAAGCGTTGCTGCTGCTGCTGCTAAGTCTCACTTCAGTCGTGTCCGACTCTGTGCGACCCTATAGACGGCAGCCCACCAGGCTCCACCGTCCCTGGGATTCTCCAGGCAAGAACACTGGAGTGGGTTGCCATTTCCTTCTCCAGTGCATGAAAGTGAAAAGTGAAAGTGAAGTCACTCAGTCGTGTCTGACTCTTAGTGACCCCATGGACTGCAGCCCACCAGGCTCCTCCATCCATGGGATTTTCCAGGCAAGAGTACTGGAGTGGGGTGCCATTGCCTTCTCCAAATTGGGGACTGTAGGAACTAATGTGCTCTCATTCAGCCAATAAGTATAAAATAGTTTAAGTTTGGTTTTCTTTCAACTCAGTTCTGAAATTAATAACATCTTTCATAGGCTCGTGCTTAATTTTCTGGCAATTTCTGTTTGCTAAGCATTAAGAAGGAGAGTGAAGAGGAAGCTAACAAAGAAAGATATGCCTCGACATATGTTCAAGATTCTGTTTATTTTGGGGAGCATCTGTGTGCTGAGTTTTGAACGAGTTTTTCATATTCCCTAAGCATGATGTCACATCATTTAGTGATCAAGAACATAGACCATGTTCTTGATGGACGCAATCAGATAATTCAACAGGAAGCATCTAACTATAAGGAAAGAGAAGAGTGATACCAACTGTGGGTAATTTATGGAAATAATAAAACCTCAAAAGCTGAGGTCTCTAAGACTACAGATAAAAGAGCATTGAGCACAGCACAAACATCCTTCAAAAACAAAATCCTTCACTCACTCCAAAAAACTCTAACATCTGATGAGATGTTTCAGGTGTGCAAATAGGATGGGCGGGCAGGAGTGTGTGGTTACTTATGTCTCTGTGTGTGCATGTGGGTTGAAAAGATACGACTTATATTGTTTGCTTTATCTCTCATAGTGTTCAAATCCCTTAAAGAAAAGTTATTCCATATATTTGTTGGCTGTTGGGTCCTAAAGTTTTAGAGTGTATATTCCACTACCAAAATTATATTTCATCTAAACTTGGTCAAACTATGTTGCACAATGGTTTGTTTTGTCCCATCAGTCAGAAGAAGCAGAGAAGCCCAAGGAGAAAGTTTTTTTGCCCTGAGCTATCAGAAACATATTGCAAAAAGGCTCCATCTCATTCTATTCCTGGAAATGACTGCAAAACATAAACCTTTCCCCTTTAAGCCCAGTCACAAAGGATTGTTTCATTTTTATTAGAAGACAAGGAAGCATATTAGAATCCACTGAGCAGCAAGCAGTATGTCTCTCTCTCTCCTTTCTGCTGCCAATTTTGTTTCCCATTCAAGTCAACCAAGCAACTGTACACAAAATAAGCCAGAATTTGGGATTAGAAAATGATTGGATAGAGTCTCTCCAGAAAAATCTTTAGTGTTTATGATTTACATTCCCCTCTTACTTCTATATCCACAACTGGGTGTTGTTTTTGCTTTGGCTCCATCTCTTCATTCTTTCTGGTGTTATTTCTCCACTGATCTCCAGTAGCATATTGGGCACCTACCGACCAGGGGAATTCATATTTCAGTGTCCTATCTTTTGGGGGTTCTCATACTGTTCATGGGGTTCTCAAGGCAAGAATACTGACGTGTTTTGCCATTCCCTTCTCCAGTGGACCACATTTTGTCAGAACTCTCCACCATGACCTGTCCATCTTGAGTGTCCCTACCCGGCATGGCTCATAGTTTCACTGAGTTAGACAAGGCTGTAGTCCATGTAACCAGATTGGTTAATTCCCTGTGATTATGGTTTTCAGTCTGTCTGCCCTCTGATGGAGAAGGATGAGAGAAGCTCATCCTTGGAAGCTTCCTGGTGGGAGAGACTGACCGAGGGGGAAACTGGATCCTGTTCTCAAACATTGTCTCCCTCATTGCAGATGGACATTTTAACCTCTGAGCTACCAGAGAAGCCCGGGGCATGCTCAGAAAATCTTTAACCCAATTTTCTGTCAATGGGTGAGGCTGTATTCCCTCCCTGTTATTTGACCTGAGGCCAAACTATGGTGGAGGTAATGAAGATAATGGCGACCTCCTTCAAAAGGTCACATACACACACTGTTCAGAAGGTCGCATACACACACAGCTGCACTCAGTGCCCCCAGCCCTGCAGCAGGCCGCTGCCGACCCATGCCTCCACCGGAGACTCCTGAACACTCACAGGCAAGTCTGGGTCAGTCTCTTGTGGGGTCACTGCTCCTTTCTCCAGGGTCCTGGTGCACACAAGGTTCTGTCTCTGCTCTCCAGAGTCTGTTTCCCCAGTCCTGTGTAAGTTCTGGCAGCTCTATGGTGGGGTTAATGGCAACCTCCTCCAAGAGGGCTTATGCCATACCCGGTCTACTACACCCAGAGCCCCTGCCCCTCAGCAGTCCACTGCTGACTCGTACCTCTTCAGGAGACACTCAAACACAGTTGTCTCAGTCTCTGTGGAGTCTCTGGGTCCTGGTTTCTCCCCTCCTACCATCTTGCTGGGCTTCTCCTTTGCCCTTGGATGTGGGGTATCTCCTCACAGTACCTCCAGCACCATGCAGCCACCGCACCACTCTCTGAATCAAGACAAAGTGGAAGTGATCAAACGGGAGGTGGCAAGAGTGAACATTGATGTTTTAGGAATCAGCAAACTAAAATGGACAGGAATGGGTGAATTTAACTCAGATGCCCATTATATCTACTACTGTGGGCAAGAATCCCTTAGAAGAAAGGGAGTAACCATCATAGTCAACAAAAGAGTCTGAAATGCAGTGCTTGGAGGCAATCTCAAAAATGACAGAATGATCTCTATTCATTTCCAAGGCAAACCATTCAATATCTCAGTAATCCAAGTCTATGCCCTGACCAGTAATGCTGAGGGAGCGGAAGTTGAACGGTTCTATGAAGACATATAAGACCTTATAGAACAAACACCCCAAACAGATGTCCTTTTCATTATAGGGGACTGGAATGCAAAAGTTGGAAGTCAAGAAACACCTGGAGTAACAGGCAAATTTGGCCTTGGGGTATAGAATGAAGCAGGGCAAAGGCTAATAAAGTTTTGCTGAGAGAATGTATTGGTCATAGCAAACATGTCTTCCAACAACATAAGAGAAGACTCTACACATGGACATCACCAAATGGTCAATACCAAAATCAGATTGCTTATATTCTTTGCAGCCAAAGATGAAGAAGCTCTATACAGTCAGCAAAAATAAGACTGGAAACTGACTGTGGCTCGGATCATGAAGCTCCTACTGCCAAAGTGAGACTTAAATTAAAGAAAGTAAGGAAAACCACTAGACCATTCAGGTATGACCTAAATCAAATCCCTTATGATTATACAGTGGAAGTAACAAGTAAATTGAAGGGATTAGATCTGATTGAAGAGTGCCTGAAAAACTATGGACAGAGGTTCAGGACATTGTACAGGAGACAGTGATCAAGACCATCCCCAAGAAAAAGAAAGGCAAAATGGTTGTGTGAGGAGGATTACAAATAGCTATGAAAACAAGAGAAGCAAAAACAAAGGAGAAAAGGAAAGATATACCCATTTGAATGCAGAGTTCCAAAGAATAGCAAGGACAGATGAGAGCGCCTTCCTCAGTGATTAGTGCAAAGAAATAGAGGAAAACAATGCAATGGGAAAGACTAGAGATAGCTTCGAGAATATTAGAGATACCAAGGGGACATTTCACGCAAAGATGGGCACAATAAAGGACAGAAATTGTATGGACCTAACAGAAGCAGAAGATATTAAGAAGAGATGGCAAGAATACACAGAAGAACTATACAAAAAAGATATTCACAACCCAGATAATCACGATGGTATGATCACTCACCTAGAGCCAGACATCCTGGAAAGTGGGCCTTAGGAAGCATCATCAGAAACAAAGCTAATGGAGGTGATGAAATTCCAGTTTAGTAATTTCAAATCCTAAAAGATAATGCTGTTAAAGTGGTACACTCAATATGCCAGCAAATTTGGAAAACTCAGCAGTGGCCACAGGACTGGAAAAGGTCAGTTTTCATTCCAATTCCAAAGAACAGCAATTCCAAAGCATGCTCAAACTACCATACAATTGCACTCATCTCACATGCTAGTAAAGTAGTGTTCAAAATTCTCCAAGCCAGACTTCAATAGTATGTGAACCATGAACTTCTAGATGTTCAAGCTGGATTTAGGAAAGACAGAGGAACCAGAGATCAAATTGCCAACATCCACTGGATCATTGAAAAAGCAAGAGAGTTCCAGAAAAACATCTATTTCTGCTTTATTGACTATGCCAAAGCCTTTGACTGTGTGAATCACAAGAAACTGTGGAAAATTCTGAAAGAGATGGGAATACCAGACCACCTGACCTGCCTCTTGAGAAATTTGTATGCAGGTCAAGAAGCAAGAGTTAGAATGGACATGGAACAACAGACTGGTTCCAAATTGGGAAAGGAGTACGTCGAGGCTCTATATTGTCACTCTGCTTATTTAACTTATATGCAAACTGCATCACGCGAAATGCTGGGCTGGATGAAGCACAAGCTGGAATCAAGATTTCTGGGAGAAATATCAATAACCTCAGATATGCAGATGACACCACACTTATGGCAGAAAGCAAAGAAGAACTAAAGAGCCTCTTGATGAAAGTGAAAGAGGAGAGTGAAAAAATTGGCTTAAAGCTCAACATTCAGAAAACTAAGATCATGGCATTTGGTCCCATCACTTCATGGCAAATAAGATGGAAAAACAATGGAAACAGTGACAGACTTTATTTTCTTGGTCTCCCAAATGACTGCAGATGGTAATTGCGGCCATGAAATTAAAAGATGCTTGCTCCTTAGAAGAAAACCTATGACCAACCTAGGCAGCACATTAAAAAGCGGAGATGTTACTTTGCCAACAAACGTCAGTCTAGTCAAAGCTATGGTTTTTCCAGTAGTCATATATGGATGTGAGAGTTGGACTCTAAAGAAAGCTGAGCACTGAAGAATTGATGCTTTTGAACTGTGGTTTTGGAGAAGACTCATGAGAGTCCTTGGACTGCAAGGAGATCAAACCAGGAAATTCTAAAGGAAATCAAGGACTGGAGCTGGAGCTGAAGCTCCAAAACTTTG
Organism: Aepyceros melampus; assembly: GCA_006408695.1. Classification (NCBI taxonomy): domain Eukaryota; kingdom Metazoa; phylum Chordata; class Mammalia; order Artiodactyla; family Bovidae; genus Aepyceros; species Aepyceros melampus. The sequence goes on from SJXQ01009727.1 coordinate 230,918, forward strand.
ACCCCCTGATGGGAAAAACTGACTCATTTAAAAGACCCTGGTGCTGGGAAAGATTGAAGGCGGGAGGAGGAGGGGACGACAGAGGATGAGATGGTTGGATGGCATCACTGACTCGATTGACTGAGTTTGAATAAGCTCTGGGAGTTGATGATGGACAGGGAGGCCTGGCGTGCTGCAGTCCACGGGGTCACAAAGAGTCAGTCATGACTGAGTGACTGAACTGACTGACATTTCTACACTTCATCTAAACCAACCTAATCAGTTTATTCATGGCATTGCATTATATCTTACTTGAGAGTCTCAAGAGGAAGGTAACTCTAACACTTAATTTTCATTAAACTAGGCAAAAAGGAAGGACATGCTGATACAAATCCTGATGCAGGAAAGAGAACTTAAAAAGAATGCAGCAATAAAGAATGGAGATAATCATTTTCTTCACAAGAAGTCAGTACTTCTTCCTGGGTTTGGTAGCCTCAGGCAGATAATTTGATAACAGTTGTCAGTGGAGAAGGAATCACCATTTGGCATGAAATGCATCTGAGTATAATTAATTTCTCATTAATAAATGTATTGAATTTTGTTGAACCACCTCTGAAGCCAAAAATATAAGATTCTATTGGGAGACTCTTGTGTCTGCAAAAGGATCAGGTCTACCTTTTTCTGTGTGCTTAGGTCACAAGAAACCACTGGCCCAATTCTTGTGTGTTTTAAAGCACAAGTCATGTGTTCAAAGAGAACTCATCAAGGCTCACGTTTCTGGATGACATCTGTTTTCAAGTTTGCCTTGGTAGGTCAGCTTCCTTCATTTTGCATCTAGAAGAGTCTCCATTTGGTATGACATTCCATTCTGATAGAAAAATAATGTTTTGATTATCCAGAAAATTTAGTAGCAGCCAAGGACAGATATGCAACTTCCTGCCAGATAACAGGCAAAACATTCTACCCTTCAAACACAAACATTTTCTTAAGCCTTTGGAAAGGACTGGAGGACAGTTGACTGTGTAAGTTCTTCAGTTTCAATATCCCTTTGGGCTTTTATTTATTTATTTATTTATATTTTTTGCTGGTTTGCTATTAAGTAGATATTACTTTTGGAGAAGGCAATGACACCCCACTCCAGTACTCTTGCCTGGAAAATCCTATGGACAGAGGAAACTGGTGGGCTGCAGTCCATGGGGTTGCGAAGAGTCTAACATGACTGAGTGACTTCACTTTGACTTTTCACTTTCATGCAATGGAGAAGGAAATGGCAACCCACTCCAGTATTCTTGCCTAGAGAATCCCAGGGATAAGGGAGCCTGGTGGGCTGCCGTCTATGGGGTCACACAGAGTCGGACACGACTGAGCGACTTAGCAGCAGCAGCAGCAGCAGCAGACATTGCCGACTAAGGTCCGTCTAGTCAAGGCTATGGTTTTTCCAGTGGTCATGTATGGATGTGAGAGTTGGACTGTGAAGAAGGCTAAGCGCCGAAGAATTGATGCTTTTGAACTGTGGTGTTGGAGAAGACTCTTGAGAGTCCCTTGGACTGCAAGGAGATCCAACCAGTCCATTCTGAAGGAGATCAACCCTGGGATTTCTTTGGAAGGAATGATGCTAAAGCTGAAACTCCAGTACTCTGGCCACCTCATGCGAAGAGTTGACTCATTGGAGAAGACTCTGATGCTGGGAGGGATTGGGGGCAGGAGGAGAAGGGGACGACAGAGGGTGAGAAGGCTGGATGGCATCACTGACTCGATGGACGTGAATCTGAGTGAACTCCAGGAGTTGGTGATGAACAGGGAGGCCTGGCGTGCTGCGGTTCATGAGGGTGCAAAGAGTCGGACACGACTGGGCGACTGGACTGAACTGAACTGAACTGAGACATACAAATAAAGAATTAAAGAAATACACGGATAGATGCTTTAAAGATCTCACTTTACCTGTAAAGATTACTTAAGGGAAGAACTTCCCTACTGGGATCACCATATAAAACTGACGTTTTAGTCATGCACAAATTTGCCTATAGTTTACTAGGAGGGGTCTGGGAGAGATGGGGCAACCCAGGAGGTTTAGAAACAGGTTCTAAGGCAGGTCCTGCCACTTACTCGCCATGTGTAAGGCCATGTAGCTTAACTTTCCACAATGTCCTCAATTTCTCCTTGTAATATGCAGATAACATTCTCTTTCCTGTGGGGCTATTGTTGTTGTCTGGTCCTAAGTCATGTCTGACTCTTTGCAACCTCATGGACTGCAGCACGCCAGGCTTCCCTGTCCTTCACTATCTCCCCAAGTTTGCTCAGACTCGTGGGGATATTGTAACAATTACAAATAACATATACAAAATGCTGATCACAGTTCTGGCTTGCAAGAGGCCTTCAATAAACGGAGCTATTAGCATTGCAATGCGGAAAGCACAAAGTCCAAGAGAATTTTAACACAAAACACTTTGCAGGAGCAGACCATCTATGATTTCTAAATTCAATATTTAAGACTCTAAAATTATGTTGGCTTTGCACAGACTGATCACTCAACTGACCAACAAACTGCCTTTGTGTATCTTGCTGGTTTATTTTATTATGTTTGGAAGAGAAAGAAGTTATTATTTTTTTTTCTCTGTCATCATTTTGGTAATTTATTGAGTTCTTTTTTTAAATCCAGAAGTTTGAAGGCAGGAAATTTTAAAAGTAAATGGTTTAATAGAAGCAATGTTCTCTTTCCTGTCCACTGTCCCCTACACAGACTGGTTGGTGCCAGAGCCTAAACTGTCAGGCAATTCCAGGGCAGAAGACGGCAGAGGCACTTGTCCAGTTCCCTGAGACTTTCCATTTCATTACAGTCCCCAAATTCTGTCATTAGGCCTGTGGGGATTATCATACTTTTCCTGTGATGAGGCTACCTGGGACCTCACTATCACATCCTGTATGCATCCATGGTGCTATAATCTCTAATTATGCAATGACCTCCTCCTGATAATGTTTCATTAGCATTAAGTGATAAAGCAGGTTTTTTACATACAAAAGCATGGATTTTGCTATTTCTCAGAATAAAATTTTTAAGAGTCTCTCTCTCTCTCTCTCACACACACACACACACACGCAAACACACACACACACACACACACACGATGGATAGGACAGCTGCACACGCCTCTATTGTTTTCATCTAAATGGCATTCTCCTCTCCTATCACTCACTTATTTCTGTTTCCATTTGGATGCTTTCTAATAATGGCCCTGAAGCATTTTTTTAAAAATTGGATTTTCCAAGAAGATCGGGATAGATTTGAATAAAAATCTAGTGAATAGATTTAATCCAGAGGAGACAGTGAGGTATAATTCTGCCCTTTTTCTCAAAGACTTTGTGATTTCTATATCCCCTTAGTGTCAGTTAAGTAAAGTTCAACACTAGCGGTAGCATACTCAGTAAGTGGTGGGTAGAATGATAATGCAAGGGACCTGACCGAAGAAATACAACAATGATGACAAAAAACTGGAGAAAGAGACAGAGAAAGAACCAACTCCCTACCATAAAAGAAGCAGGCAGGAATTATTCAAAAGCAGCCTTCCACACCTACAGCTTGCCCTTCAAATTAGGAGGAGCCCCACCTCCTGCACCTTGTACCCGCTCCTCCTTCTGACCCACACTGACTACCAGTTTCTTCCCTTACAAACTGTATGAACAATTCACTAGTGTTTAACCCATCTCAGAAACATACATCTGCAACCCAAATGCCTTTTGTTACCAACATGTTACTTATTTCACAACTAAGCCATCATGGCACATTTCTCTCCCAGTTCCCTGTTTCTCCCATGTGTTCTCCTGACATATAAATAAAGACATGGGGTCTTTTGGAGACCTTGCCCTGGGTGCAGTAAACAAAGCCTGGGAGCTGTTGCGTCTCGCACATTCTGATAGACCTGTGGAGAGTCAAGCCCTGGTGGTGGTGCTGATAGTAAGTTCAGGCATGTGACTTTGGATGTTTTGAATCAATGAAGCTGAAATAAGCTAGACCATGAACAGAGAGGATTGATTCAAGCCACGGTTAATTTATGCTTCACAGTGTTATCTGCTATACTTCCTCTGTCATTTATTCCCCTGTAAATACAACTCTCAAAACCTCACCTCTCTCTGCAGAGATACTTAGATGTCATTATTTACTCATGTTCTCCCATTGCCTGCTAGCCCACAGCAGCTATGTAAGATCCCTACCAGAGCAGAGAGTGTGTAAAAGGCTATGGCTTAAACATAGGGTTTCCCCCATGATCCCACTCCTATTCCCTGTGCCTTGCTCTGGTTAGCTGATTCTCTTATCTTACCTTCTGCAGTTATTGTTGGCCTCAGTTTCTGACCACTGCTTCCTTGTTCTGCCATTAGTATTTGTGAATCCTCACAGCAGTGATGTGTAAGTTTTTTGAGGTCATGGACTAAATGAGAAGATGTATGAAAGTTAAGGACTTTCCTTCCAGAAAAGTGCAAGTGTGCATTTATGTGGCTTCACAGCCATCCCTGGACTCCTTTGATCATTAATTCCCTGGCTGCATTGATTGTTGTTTATATAGTCACTGTGGCTTGCTCACCTGGTTCTAACTTGAAGCATTGCACTGACCTGTCTCCACCCCAATCCTCAACTGAGTCATCCAGCCTCCCCAGCTTCTGAGCTTTTGTCTGCTTGAAGTGAAAGTAAAAGTGTATGTTGCTCAGTCATGTCTGACTATTTGCAACCCCATGGACTGTAGCCCACCAGGTTCCTTTGTCCATGGAATCCTCCAGACAAGAATATTGGGGTGGGTTGCCATTTCCTTGTGCAGGGAATCTTCCCAACCCAGCAATCACACCCAAGTCTCCCACACTGCAGGCAGATTCTTCACTGTCTAAGCCACCAGGGAAGCCCCAATTATCTTCCGACATGTGCAAAAACCATCTTCTTGAATCTTCAGACTGTTTCAGGGCCCAAGGTCCTAGCCCTAGGAGCTTCACAGCTGATCAATGACCTTGGTAAATGAAGTGTTCATCCTGGTGTTTGGCATCTGACTCCAAGTCTTAGCAACTACCTTTATTACATAGATGGGATAGACCTAGTAATTACCTGAGTTAGAAATCTCTCAATTTGTGCAAGTTGTATTGGCTTAGAGATTCAAATATACTGTAAAGTATACATTCTTGTCCCAGACAAAGCTGTGTCCTGAAGATGCAATATCAGAGATGACTCTACTGTGGAACATTGCATTCTGCAATATATACTTTATAGAAACTGCTACACACATAAAATGTAATTTAAAGGCATTATGTGAAGGGAAAACCCTCTTTGGTAAGATTTATTGGTCCACAGCTTCCATGCCTCAAACACAAAATCAAAATCTGTAGAGGAGAGGCAACTGCTTTGGTAAAAGGCATTAGTTTAAGAAGATAACTGTGTGCTTTGCCCCCAAAGATAAACTTGTGCTCAAGTGAAATATCTGCAACTCTAAAACGATGGATGCAGATTCTCAATTAAGCTGTGATTTGGGATGCAGATGCTCACTTAACTGCTAATAAATAGAAGAACAGGAGAAGGATCTGGGGATATGAGTTGATCAGTGCAAATATTTTCTAGGAGTTGGCTTGTCACCAGGTGAAACCCATCAGACTCTCTCAGAAAGCTCTTTATAATCTGAGTGAGTTTGTTTAACACAGGAATGAAAGGTGCCCAGATTAGGAAAGCTTTTCATAGGACCTTATCTATGAAAAGTCCTTTGACCCAACCAGAGGCAGCTAGCATTTCATTCACCCCCTCATCTCTGTCCTCAGCACACAACATTTATGAAGCCCTGCAGGCTCCGATGCAAGCAAGTGCCTGTTTTCAAATTCTTTTTATCTCTATGTGGCTTGCAGTGAGCTGAGGTCTGATAATTGCCATGAAAGCAAGTGCCATAGGTTTCATGACTTTTCCTTGATTGTTGCTGATCAGCAATTCCACACAACTTTATTAGACACTTTCTATTCATGGTTTTTTCTTGGCTTTAGATATAGCGATGAGGTAAAAAATCTGCCTTCAATACAGGAAACACAGGTTCAGTCCCTGGGTTGGGAAAATCCCCTGGAGGAGGAAATGGCAACCCACTCAGGTATTCTTGCCAGGAAAATTCTATGGACAGAGAATCCTGATGGGCTACAGTCCATGGGTCACAAAGATTCGGACACAACTGAGTGACTAACAGACTTAGCAATGAGATTTCTGTGGTATGTCTACCTTGATGTCCCCTACTCCAGCAAAGTTACTAGAAGCTCAGCTCTGCTGGATTTGCAAGACAACCATGGATCTTTTGGTCTTAACTATTGTTAGCAATTTACATGCATCTCCTTCTTTGATACTATTCCAGAAATCTTCTGCTTTACAAGCCTCATTAAGAAAAAGATGAATTCAGCATTTGATCTAACTCTAAATGTATTACTCATTCCACCTCAAAAGATTCTTGAAATGTTCTGACACATTAATGGAATTCTAAATGCGCTATATTTTTAGAAATAAAGTTCAGTTTTTATTGACTTCTTTTGAGAAAATGGTGAAAAACACAGTAATCACTCTAACAATAATATTAATACAAATAACAGTAACAACGGTTAATAACAGCTATCATTTATGGAGTGCTTTCTATGTTCCAAGTAGAAGCACTGTATGTATATTAACCCAATGAATCTCCACTCTGTGAAGGAAGCACAATTGTTATCACCACTTTTTAGATGAAGATACTGTAACACAGATAATTACTATAAAGAGACAGTAGCCACACAGGGTGAACAACTCTAGGAGATAATGTGAAACTTGAGCTGGTGCTGGCATGGCCACCAAAAGACCAAAGTGTAGGTAGTTTCATAACAAGCTCATTTCCATATGCAGAAGAGGCCTCCACGAAGAAGTCCTGGCCTGTAAGCAGCATGGCAGTCAGCAAAACCGCTCACATCAAAATGATTATGTTCACTAATGCAATTTTTTTATTACAAATTAGCAGCACGCTGTGTGTGCCTATGTGCTCAGTCCTGTCCGACTCTTTGCGACCCCATGGACCATTGCCCACCAGGCTCCTCTGTCCATGAATTTTCCAGGCAAGAATACTGGAGCGGGTTGCCATATCCTTCTCCAGGGGATTTTGCTGACCCCAGGATGAAACCCACATGTCTTGCATCTTCTGCGTTGGCAGGTGGGTTCTTTACCAGCTGAGCCACTAGGGAAACACTAGAAGTCCTAAAATCTTCGGAGAGTAGTCCTTGCCTCCATCCTATGAAGGTGAAATGTTTGTTGAGTTATTTATCTGTGCACACACTCAGGCAATGAATCCAAGTGCTCCTACTTTCTATTGTATTATAAATGGGCTTTCATTAGTGAGACCTGAGTTGAGTGCCTACCATTCCAGTAAGAGTCACTTGGGGCAAATAATTTACCATCCCTGAGTCTGTTTATGTCCAAAATGCAAATACATGCTTCATTGGACAGTTAGAAGGATTAAATGAGGTGAAATAACAGTTACTTAATTTCTCTAAGGGGCTTCCCTTGTAGCTCAATTAGTAAAGAATCTGCCTACAATGCAGGAGACCCGGATTCAATCCCTAGGTTGGAAAGAGGCCCTGGAGAAGGTCATGGCAACCCACTCCAGTATTCTTGCCTGGAGAATCCCATGGACAGAGGGGCCTGGCAGGCTACAGTCCAGGGGGTCACAAGAGTCAGACATGACTTAATGACTAAACTACCACCATAATTTCTCTAAGCCATAGTTTCCTCATCTATAAAATGTAAATCAAAATAGCATCAACTTCAGGGGGTCACAGTGAGTATTAAATGAGACAATGTTTATTAAAATGTTTAACCAGCACTTGACATGTAGTGAATGCTCCATAGTGAGAAAAAAAAAAAAAGGCAGGGAATAATAAGTATTTTGAGTGCTCAGTCAATGTTGGAACACCTGACCCCCTTCTCCATTTCAGCCTTGGGGATTAATATTTGGTCTTTCTTGTGCATATTAATGATTATATTTTAATTTTAGCTAGCTTTCCATCTTTAGTGACTATTAACCTACTTTTCCATCTTTTTCTATCTATTATGACTAAAAGTTTCACACATCACAGTACTCTTTGGAGCTAAGGTTTCATTAGTAAGGATTAAAGCAACTAAAAGTTGGAAACGAGTTGAAGTTCACATCAGATCATGAGAATTAGTCCCCCTCTCTCTCTCTCTTTTAAATAGGCTCACAGTAGTGGGATTCAAATTCTTGTTTCTGCTTTAGTAAAGGAAGAAAGAAAATGAAATGAGAGTATTTGCAAGTGACTTTTATCTTTAAGACTATCTCAAATTCACTTTCCTCCCAATATTAGGTATAAGAAAAAATTTCTCAAAGCTTGCAGACTAATTCAATTCTGACAAGACTTTTCAGGCTAAATTGCAAAGTAATTTAAGATCTCCTTTCAAAGAAAATGCACATATAATTCATAACAAACCTCCTTTAACTCTTCTTCCCTTTTAACCAATTTTAAGCTCAGAGCTCTCTTGTCACTTTAGAATTGGAACTTAATGGACCAGAGCCACTTAGGAATCTGTCAAAGACTTTATTCCCTTCTGAAATTTGTAACTGTTCTTGATGTCATGATCAACCTGGCTCCAACCTAAATCATTGGCGTCTTCTTTGCATCTCCAGTGAAGTACTGCCCCTTGCTTGCTGAATGCTCAGCCATTTCCAGTAGCAGGATCTGAGTAGCACAGAAAACCAAGTCCCTTATCCCTCACCTGAGAGTTTTGGAAAATGCTGAAAATAGAGAGTCAGTGATTCTGGAGGCGGGAGGTTCCTCAAGGCCATGTAATCCAACCGTCTAATGCATGAATATTCTCCATAGCACCCTGACAGGTAATACTTTCATTCTGTGTTTAAGCATCTCCAGTGACAGAGAACTTACCTTTTAAAGATCCCATTTCATTTTCCATCAGATCTAAGAGTTAGGAAATTTCTGAAATAGAATATAAAGCTGAAATCCTTCTCCCTCTGATGTTTTACTTGTGGACTTTATCTTTCCTTCTGGAAACATAAAGATTGAGGCCAGCTCACTGTACCTGTTTCTGCTAAATTCATCTATCATTTAAACTCTCCTCCTTCCTTATATCTTCTTCCCCACCATCCTACTCTTCCTCCTGTGATCTGCTATGGTTTTTCAGGTTTCATTCAGATGGTGGTATCCAGCCCAGTGAAGAAAGGCCTGGTCTGCTGCAGCCGTGGGAGAGTACAACGAGGTCATGCCCACTCCTGTCCAGCTTCCTCTACTCTTACTCATGCAGCCTTCACCTGGAATGTTCTGTAACATGCTCCCCTACCCTGGACCCTCCATTAGATGCGCTTTCACCATTAGAGGAAAATCTAAGTCCTAACAACGTCCTGGAAGCTTCCACAAGACCTGGTCCCAGCCCCATCTCAGTCTGTCTCCTATCACTCTTCCCCTGCCCATTTCCCTCTAGCCACACCGCCTCTGCTTCAGAGACTAGAAAACCCTCCCATCCTTTTCATATAGGACTCCATTCAATGTGCTTTTCAGAGGCTTTCCTGACCACCCTAACTAAACCAGCACCCTCATCACCGTCTCGTCCATGCTCTCATGCTGCTTCCTTCTCCTTTCTGTCTCTGTCCTTAAATCAAATATCTATTTGCTGAGCTATTTATTATGTTGTTTTCTTCCCTTGAATGTCAGGAACACGAGGTCAGAAGCTTTGCTGTATTTCCTGCTGTATCTTTAGTGTCCAAAGCAAAGTCTGCACGTAGTAGGTGCTCGAGAAATATTTGTTGGTGGGAAGAGTCTGCTAATTCAGTCTGAGATTGTATTTTTCTGAGGGCAGCCATGATATACTAACTCATACGTCCCACAGAATTCTCTTTGTCTTTTTTTCTGTTGTGCCAGATATCAAAATGGTATTTGTCAAGCAAGGATTTGGAAAATCACTCTTTGGAGTGAATTTGGATTCTTAGGCAGCAGTCATTAACCAAACAATCTCTTAGAAGCTGAAAGAGTTAATTAATGTGCCTCCCCAAACACAGCTCTTTGCCCTACAGGGTCTTTAGCCCTGGGGAAGGTAAAAACCCTAGTTCTAACTCAAGCTCAGCACACTTCTGGCCAGAACCTCTTATTATTAAGAGGCAGCTCTTTTAACCTCCCAGGGTGCCTGGAATGCCCCCAATTCCTGAAGTCATTATGTTTTACAGCAGGTTCTCTTGACAGAGCTTGAGCGGCCTTTGGCAGAACATAAGCCAGAATAATGGGTGAGCAGATGCCAGGATGAATTCTGATGTGTACACACAATTCTTGGCCCCATAAAAATCAATTCCTTATTCATAATTAAGCAACTTCTTGAGAAAGGGCAGGTTGGTACAGTTATTAAAAGATAAATAATAGATAAGGATCCACTTGTTTCTTTTTAGGGGGAAGATAAAAATTTTAAACGCAAAGTAGCACTGTAATTAGTTTTTCTTCTATGTTGTTTCTTACCTGTGACACTCAGGGCCAACCAGACAGAGCAGGTTTACAAATTTCCATCACCCCTCTGTGTTGTATTCTCCTTAAAATGTATCCTCCAGAGCATAATAACAAGGCAACTCTAGATAGCTAGAGAGAAAAGAAACTAGAAGCACCCAGAATAAAGGTCACAAAACGTGTCAGCCTATGGGCTTTTTCCTGTTTTCCAAATTGGGTATAAGGAGCAGAACTGAAAACAAAAGTAGCTAAATGCATCCATACTAAAAGGAGCAGCAGGGCTCCCCAGCAATAAGAAACATATACCTCTCAACAGGTTTCACTGGCAAAAGAATTGGCCTTGTTTCCTCCAATTCCTACCCGATCTTCTTGGTCTCAAATAACTGTATGAAAGGGGTTCTCCTTGGAGAGAGGGCAGTGTTTGAGGTGTGAAGCTATTAGCCCTCCCCATGAGGGAGCTTCCTCTCCCCTAAGTCAAGTGGAAGGAACCCCATTAGAATCACTCAAACAGACGAGGGCTGCCTGCAAGAAGACTTCCAGCTTATCCCCAGTGGAGGAAGCTGCAGAGGGCCTGAGGCCCTCTCAAAACTGAGCAGGGAAGGGAGATCTTGGATGTAGCTTCTTGGCATGGGGATGCCGAACACAGGGACTGGCCTACAGATTGCTGAAGGAATCAGCTGGAACCCTCTGTGTCAGCACGGCTCCCGGTTTGGTGTGTCTGGGGAGTGGGCAAGGTGAGCCCACCCAGAGCAGTAGTCCATGGTCCATGGAGGGAGTTCAGTGCTGCCCCAAATAAGAGGACTATAGATCAAGAGAAAGGTGAGAGCCACTGACCTGCACAAGTGGCCCCTAATCCAAGCCATAGAAAAGGGCTGGGAATGTGTATAGCTGGTGGGGCAGAAGGAAAATTGAGTGGCCCCTGCGGGGTGCTGGGGGGTAGGGCGGGCTTCTTAATAAAATGGAAGTGTCACCATGAGAGCAGGGACCTCCAAGAAAGGGACCGAGCAGGAACAAGAGTGGGATCAGGGACCCTGTCCATGGTGGCCAAGCAAAAGTTGGACAGCTTGGCTCCCTGTCCTTCCTCCATGTCTCTGACACCAGGGGCGCTGGTGCCCAAGAGGGAGTAAAGGGACATCTCCGTCTCTCCTCCCTTTCAAATCATCCTGCTCTCCGCTTTAGAATATTCTGCAGGGAGAAGAATCTTGCTTTGAAGATTTCAATTTTAAGCTAGACAGCACTAAGTGTAGATAACTGAAAGGAATTGAATAATGGAATTTGACCAAGATATCATTAATAGAACTATATATTCAGCACAAAGAAGGATTTGATATAGTACGATTGGAAGTAGTGATTAGAAAAAAAAAAAAAAATAACCCTATATATGCCCCAACTAATCAAGAATGCTGTAATAAACTTGGGCCAGTGGTTTAAATATTTTCTGTTAGGGATTAAAGATTTGGCAGAGAAAACGGAAGTGCATTTGGTACAGCTTTGGCTATGGTAATCATCTTCCCATTTTTTTCTTGATGACATTCCTAGAAATTCTAAAAGGAATGCAATCCATTTGCTTAAAACTTTCCTTTTAAAATTTTAAGGTGTCATTGATTCATGTTAACAGGAGAAGTGAGACTGAACTGGGAGACACAGAAGTAGATTGTTCCAGTCAGGCACTCAGGACCGTGAGTGGCTTGTGGGAGCTGGGAGGACCAATATCAGAGGGATAGCATCTTTATAAAAGAATGGCTGCCTGGGAGCTTGAGGTTGTTGAGTAGTGGCTGTGAGTAATTATGGGGAAAATAATTTAGCAGTAGCAGTGATGAGTAACAGGAGGGGGTGGTGATGGAGACTGGGTGGTCTTGAAGAGATTGTAAGAATCAGGAGAGATGACGCAATAGGATCCAGGCTGGGGAGATGCACAGCATTTTGGAAGGGGTCATTGGCAGCAGGGATGATGGTTCCATTTACAGACTGTTTTCCATACATGATCTCATCGTCACTCTCAGCTTGATTGCAACACTTTTCCCCCTGCTTCCTCGTCTTCTTTCTTCTTCTTCTTACCTCTTTCTCTTTCTTCCTCGTCGTTGGCATTTATTGAGAACATGCACCACATTCCATTATATACAAACAATTTGTAAGATCAAACGATACCTGATACCCAGAGATTCTAGACCAGGGACTAGTCAGTGTGAGACAGTTAATGGCATCTCAGGTCTAATTTGCTTGAGGTAGTACTGATTGGACATCTAGTTTGGGATACTTCTTTTAGAACTAAACCAATCTCTCAGTTCAATAGAAAGAGACAGAGGAAAAGAACAGGCAATGAAGAAGGACAAGAAGACGCAAAAGGAGGAAAAAGAGGACGAGGACGCAGGGCAAGAAAGGACAAAGTAAAAGGAGGAGGAGGGGTTATTTGAAGAAGGATGACTTACCTAAGAAATGTTTATCTAGTTCTGACTTTGTGCCAGGTACCATTTCAAATGCTTTATAAACATTAATTGATTGAATTCTCATAGCAACCTTATGTGCTGGGTATATTTATTATTACTATCATTTTATTATCATTTTTAATCATCATAGGAAATTGAAGGGCATATAGTCTAAGTAATTTGGTCAAGGTCACACAGCCAGTAAGTGGCAGAGTCGAGATTCACACCCAGATCTCAGATTCAGGTACGATGCTCTTAACACTACCTAAGCTGCCAGGGGGTTCCCTGTAGGGACGTCGGAAAGATGAAAAGATGGGTTGTTGAGAACACTGGAGTTTCAGTCATGTCTGTGAACCTTAAATGATACAGTGAGCACTGTGATCCTTATTCATGTTGCTCTCTTCAAAGGAATGTAGGCTGTTTCATCCATTTCGAAAATTTTGAATAAAAGATACGCACATTTATTTCTGAGACCGGATGCAATACACAATCATCAAACTAGTTTTTGCTGAATAATCTGTTCCTGAACAGAATGAATCAATAACCTGGCCTTATTTCTGATTTATAAGATAAATATTTAAACACCACTGTGTAGTTCTGGTCATGTTATTTTCAAGGATATTGGTTGTATCCAACTCAAATATTCTTTTTCCAGAAATCTGCATATCACAGATCTACCCTCACCAGATTATGCTATAAACAGTGCATCTTCAGAGTGGTGCCCATAGAGCAAGCACCACAAAGTCCAGTTCTTCTTCCCCACCTCTTCCCAGTCTGATATTTGTATCCACTAATGGTTCAAATGGCTCCCTTGGTGCACGGGAGGAGGGATTACTTTTTAAGTTCAAAGTGCTGAAACCAGCAGTAGGGCTGGCTGGAATGTGATCATCCTTCCTTTGTCAGGTTGAGGTTGGAAAACTACACACACTACCCAAACCCTTGGCTGTTTCTGAAAACACCCTCTGTAGCTGCTGCTCCATAATCTAGAGGCTTTGTGTTGCAGCTGAAAACTGGAGCCCAGAAAGATTCCTCCTTTGCCAGGGCATTGAATCTGGGGGAATAATTTCCTAAAATCCAGGTAGTCAGAAGAAATTCAACATCCCTGGGCTATAAGACCCCTTCTTTCTTGGCCTCTTCTCTCACCAGAAGCCAAAGAGTTTTGCCTGAAGATTGTCCTCGGTGAAACCTGGGGAGATGGGACTCAAGCTCGGTGTACTGGCCTGTCCTTGTCCTGGAGCACATCATTGTCCAGGCTGCTGAGGATGCTCCCTTCCTCCTTCATCCATGGAGCCAAGAGCTCCACACAAAACCAACTAGCATCACTTCTATGGCCATTTCCTCCCTCAAGACCCTTCCGTCTCCATGCAGAAGCGACTAGGTCCTCTGCAGCACAGTGTGCTGGAAGGGGCGCCGCAGCCCATCAGCCCATACCTGGAACCGAGGCCTGGTTCAGCCTCCCCACTCTGCTCTCTGTCATTGCGAGCCTGTGGAAGGTCTCGGCACAATGATGATGGGCAACATTCTTTGAGAGTCTTATTTTCTGTGCACATTATCAGCACTCAGTGAATGGCCCTACAACCTATAAGATAAATATATAGGAGTTTTGGGGGTTTTTTTCATCTCATTTATTTTATTATTTTTTTTATTTTTTGGTCTTGTAAAATGTGGGATCTTAGTTCCCTGACCAGAGATCGAACCTGTGCCCTCTGCAGTGGAAGTGCAGAGTCCTACCCACTGGACACCTAGGGAAGTCCTTATATATATATATATATATATACATATATATATATAGGTGTTTAAATATACCTCATATCCTCGCACATTTCTGGAGCATAAGTACTACTATGTCCATTTTATAGATTTTGAAACAGAACCTGAGTGATGAAGTAACTAAGGCCATACAGCCAAGAAGGATCAGATCTTTGAAGCTCAAGAATCTCAAGTGTCCCCTTCAGGCTTGAATTGATGACCTTAAAAGTAACCCCAACAGGACAACATATTGCTGCTGTTCAGTTGCTCAGTCATGTCTGACTCTTTGCAGCCCCATGGACTGCAGCATGCCAGGCTTCCCTGTCCTTCACTATTTTCATTATATCCACATATCATCAATGCCTAATAAAAATCTGTAGATGATGATTTATTTTAAAGACGACTCATTTTGGCAAGACTCCTCTCTTCCTGCGTTTCTTCCTTTTTCCCCTCTGCCTTCCAGTCAGCCTGCCCTCATTTCCTCAGACTTTATATAGTCTGCCATGGGCCTGTGTCCTGGGCATAAAAGAACAAGACCCAGGCCAGACCCCACAAAGCTTAAGTGCTGGAGCAGAAGCCAGACATGAAAGCAGGTTGCCAGGAGAAGCCCCGTCTCTTGCTTGCTCGTAGAATGGGAGAGAGGGTGCTGTTGCCCCACACAACACACAGCATGTTCTGCACTCTGCCTGCATTTGTGAGGGCGCTGCCCAAGTCCCATCCAGGCATGAAATGTAAGGCTCTTGTACCTGAACTCCAATTGCCCTTTATATCACAGCCACACTCACTCAGCTATGCTGACGCGGGTTTAGGTTTTCCTCCTAACAAATCACTTTCTCAAGATAGAAAGAGGAAATCTACATTTGGAACTTAATGACTATAGATCTTTATTTCCCTGACTCTTAGTTTCTGCATTTTATTTTTAAAAAGGCAAGGGGAGGAAAGATAAACATACATGCCCTAATTACCTGGCAGAGATGTTATCAGATCAAGCACAGTTATAAGGCAGGCATAAGAGGCTAAGCATTATGTAAATATGAGGGCTTCTTGTATATTCTTCATGTGGGGTTTAAAGTTTTGAGTGATGCCATATACCTGCCTTTACCCTCCACCAGGGCTCATGCACGTGCTCCCAGTCTCCTGCCGTAACTCTATGCTTCTACCTTTCTTGTTGTTTAGTCTCTTTTTGTTTCTTTTGCAACCCCATGGACTGTAGCCCACCAGGCTCCTCTGTCCATGTGATTTCCCAGGCAAGAATACTGGAGTGGGCTGCCATTTCCTCCTCCAGGGGATCTTCCAGACCCAGGGATCGAACTTGCATCTCCTGTATTGATGGGCAGATTCTTTGCCATCTGAGCCACCTGGGATTCTACCTTTACGCACCCTCAATTCTCTGACTCCTTGTCTTTGCTGCCACTCCAGTGGGAATGGCACTGGGAATGGCAACCCGCTCCAGTATTCTTGCCTGGGAAATCCCATGGACAGAGCAGCATGGTAGGCTATAATCCATGGGGTTGCAAAAGTCAGACATGACTGAGCAACTAACACTTCAGTTTTGCATTTGAATAAAAATGAGTTGGTTTAAAAACAAACATTACAGAAATAATCATACAGAATATGGCCAAAAAATGTGATGGTGCTACTTCAAGCTGGGGAAGCATCAGGACAGAGAAAACACTTCTGGGGAGTGTGAAGGTGAAGATGGGGGTGAAAAGATACTTGTTCTAAGGATCAGATTTGCTGGGAGTAACCTTAGAAATTAATAGAATTATTTACAAAAGAGTGTGACTGTGCAAAAACCTGTGTTTCAAAGGCAGACTGCAACTGAAATGTTTTCTCATCACTATCATTTCTTCACTGAAGTTAAGAAATATGTTCATATCAACTCACACACACACAGCTGTGGACACTGAATTTCAGAATGGCCATGGGTTTTACACCCTTTCCCAGGACTGTCAGCCACAAAGGACCCAAATGTGGGTTTGCATTTCCTTTTCTCCTGCAAAGCACAACACTTTACAAAAAGAAAAACACTTCAAAGCAATCCTTTTCTCGCATACATTTCAGGGCTCCATCTGAGATCCACATTTATCTTCCTTATCCAATTACGTGATCAAAGCAGAAGTGTTTGGCCTACTTTGGGGGTTTAAAGACATCCAGGGAAACACTAGAAATATTTAAAACTACCTTTTCTATGCCACACATTTTCCTGGAGGAGAATTGGAATCCACTCTCCCTGCTCTCTCTTAACTCTCTTAGTCTCCAGACACAAAAAGTCAGGTCAGAGAGTTAAGATACTTTAGTTGTCCAAGCCATAAAAGATTCAGTTCCATCTCTGTAAACACCTGTCTAATCTCAAGTCAGCATGTCTGGTATCCTCTTTGCTCTCTACAGGGCTACAAAGTTCCTTCCAGAAGCCCCTGAGAAACTCTTGATTTTGTCTGATTAGTTTTAAAGAACTTATATTAAAATAAAAATTAAAAAGAAAAACCCTGAAAAGGGACTTTACTAGTCTCCCCAACACTACTGGTTCTAGCAGGTCTGTCATGTTAACGCTACAGGATGGAGCTCATGTTTCCTAAAGTAGGTCACACCTTGTCCTTTACATCAGCACTGTAGGATTTGATGCCCTGGCTGAAAAAAAAACAGCAAATATGACGTCTTCAAAAATATTTCAGTGAACAAACCACCGATTGGTGGATTGATTCTTCTCTGTGGATATAAATCTGTTGTCAGCCCCCAGAATCGGGGCATAAAAGATGACCTCAGGCAGCTGCTGCCATTTGTTTCGGTGGGAAAATGAGGGTTTTGTCTCTCCCCAGAGGTTAATCCTGTGATGCTCTGAATGTCGTCTGGGCTCTGTTTCTGAAGGGTTACACTGGAGAGGAGCAATGCGTTGTGGTTTATGACAAGATCACGGCAGAATATTTTGTGCACGCTGTGATTTGTATCGCCCATTTGTGCACAGGCCATAAAAGTGCACTTTTTATCAGGAACATTTGTGAATATATAACAGCACTGAAGACATATGGCCACTAAATAATTCACAGTTATCTATCTCCTAGCAGATTCCATCTATACCTACCATGTTTTAATGCCTAGTTTGCTCAGAAACAATATTCTTTATGACCCTTCCAATATAAAAATGTTTACTGACTGGCAACAATATATGGATACCAGGGGATTGGGCTATAAGGAAGGGGAAAGCTTGCTGCCTTCTCCGCCTCTCCTTGTCCTCATCTGTTGCCACTGAATGCTTCCAACCAGCACCTAACCTCACAAGAGAAGGTGCCTTTCCCAAAACTGGGTGCTAAATTCTGACTTCTGGTGTTTGGGCCATGAGATGGGAGCTCCTGACTAACCTTCACCCTCTTCTCTTTTCAGTTCTATATCCATTTACAGTCCCAAGGAGAATCCAAACACATTTGATGCTGCAGCATTTTTCCAGTCCGTGGGGAATTTCCTGGGGATCTTCGCCGGCTCGTTTGCCATGGGGTCTGCATATGCTGTCGTCACGGCACTGATATCCTTTGTCTGTGTGTGGGAAGCTGGGGACTGTTAAAAGCAGGCAATATCCTTGGGATGTTTCTGAGGACTAACAAACTCCAGACCAGGAAATGGCTAGAACAGTCTTGTCCAAGTGTAGCACAGCTCCACTGGGGCCATCTAGATTCTGAAGCCCAGGCTGATCCCAGTGGAAGAGGAGCCCAGGCTCCTTTCCTGCCCAAGGCCAATTCTAGAACTGCTCATACTGTCTGATCCCAGGATATCAACAGTCTTAAGAAAATTCCCACCTAAGAATACAGGTGGTCAGGGGGATATCAGGCTTGGCTATATTAAGATCAAGAGGAAGAAGTGAACATCCAGTGTCAATAATAAAACAGGATTGACTCAAGAGTGACTTACTAAGTATTCTCTGCATCCTTTTTAAACTCGTATCAATCACTAGTTCAGAGGGTTGGCTAAGGCAAGAACCACTATGGGTTTAAACGAGCATCCATAGCTATTTTATGGAAGAAGAACAGCAAACAACTTAGAAGTGATGCTTGCCATATCCAGGCAACTGTGTCATCCCACTCCCTCTTTTCAGTAGAGAGGCAGGAGGATGGGTAGAGTTCCTAGAGAACTTGAGTCAGAGAAAGAAGATTGTCTGGTGGTCTCCTCACAGCAGTTACATGGGACAAAAATGTCAGATTCTAAGAGGAACCAGAAGGCTAATGTCAAGTATGTGGGCTTAACAGAGTCCAGAAAGAGGAGGCAGGACAAAGGATTAGAGATCTTGGGGGAAAAGGGAAGGAATAAAGGAGAATGGTGGAAGAGGGGTCAGGGGTCAAGCAAAGAAAGCAAAATGTTGGACTCTTTTTCCATGAGGACTGACCCAACAGTTCACTGAGCAACTGCTAAAAGGCTAGGTTCTATTAAAGTTTTCTCAGGTAAGTCAGAATATGAATAAAACATGGACCCTGCCTCCAACTAATGACAGGCCTGGAAAGACAAGCTCTACAGAAAAAGTTGGATAGAAAGTGAGTGCAAAAGCTGCAGCCACCTTATTAAGGTTATAAAAATATAAGGATGAGGCCACCGTGTCTGGAAAAGTCCAACAGACTCTTGGCCAATCTGATGATTCTGAAAAACAACCTAAAAAGCAGTATTTACATGCAGAGTGGGACTTAGGCTTGACCTGAAAGATAGGTAAGATGCAGGCAAAGACCACATAGGTGATTCATGAGAAGATCAGCATTCACAAAGGTCAGGAGTGGGGGCTTGGGGGCACTGACATGACTTATAGCAGTTGTCTCAGGGAGGACCTTAGAGCTTGGGCTGGTGCACAGTGCAAAATGAGCAGACACAAGTGCGAAGGAGTCAGCTTGTGGAGTACCTTGGAGTGCCACTCTCTATAGTCCACAACATGCAATTGAAGTTTTCTCTGAGGATCATGACACACTGAAGTTCTTGTGTTTAAAACATAAATAAGGAATTTGTATGAAAAATGAATGAGAAGAGGAAGATTGAAATCAAAGAAAACTGTGATAATGACCTGTAGGAGAAAGTCAGAAAGGAGGTCAATGTAGAAGACCCTCTAGGACTCAATGATTGGTTGGTTCTAGAGATAAACAAGAGGAGAAAATCAAAAGACCACCCCAAAGTTTTGTCCTGGAAACCCTGGAGAATGTCAACTCCATTGACAAAAATAAGTCAGAATAGGTAGGGTTGATTTCCAACAAAAAAGCAATGATTAACAATCTACCCAGTACTGTTGATACCTCAGGCCCCCTCCTACTTGTTTTACATGTAATACCTCATAATCTTCACAATGGTCATATCACACAGATGCTATTTTTCTTGGGGAA
The DNA here is from genome assembly GCA_006408695.1 of Aepyceros melampus. NCBI lineage: Eukaryota > Metazoa > Chordata > Mammalia > Artiodactyla > Bovidae > Aepyceros > Aepyceros melampus. The sequence goes on from SJXQ01009727.1 coordinate 250,902, forward strand.
AAAAAAAAAGCTTAGAAAGCATAAGCCCAAGGTCATGCAACTAGGAAGTAGAGCCAAGGTCAAACCCAGGGAATGAAACCAAGAGACAGACCAGGCCCAGACCACACTCTTGATCACTACGCCTCTTTTTTTTTTTTTTTTTGCCTCACAATCATTAAGGGGAATTATATAAGCATCTGAATGCAGAGTTCCAAAGAATAGCAAGAAGAGATAAGAAAGCCTTCTTCAGCAATCAATGCAAAGAAATAGAGGAAAACAACAGAAGGGGAAAGACTAGAGATCTCTTTAAGAAAATTAGAGATACCAAGGGAACATTTCATGCAAAGATGGGCACGATAAAGGACAGAAATGGTCTGGACCTAACAGAAGCAGAAGATATTAAGAAGAGGTGGCAAGAATACACTGAAGAACTATACAAAAAAGATCTTCACGACCCAGATAATCATGATGATGTGATGACTAATCTAGAGCCAGAAATCTTGGAATGTGAAGTCAAGTAGGCCTTAGAAAGCATCACTATGAACAAAGCTAGTGGAGGCGATGGAATTCCAGTTGAGCTGTTTCAAATCCTGAAAGATGATGCTGTGAAAGTGCTGCACTCAATATGCCAGCAAATCTGGAAAACTCAGCAGTGGCCACAGGACTGGAAAAGGTCAGTTTTCATTCCAATCCCAAAGAAAGGCAATGCCAAAGAATGCTCAAACTACTGCACAATTGCACTCATCTCACATGCTAGTAAAGTAATGCTCAAAATTCTCCAAGCCAGACTTCAGCAACTTGTGAACCGTGAACTCCCTGATGTTCAAGCTGGTTTTAGAAAAGGCAGAGGAACCAGAGATCAAATTGCCAACATCCGCTGGATCATGGAAAAAGCAAGAGAGTTCCAGAAAAACATCTATTTCTGCTTTATTGACTATGCCAAAGCCTTTGACTGTGTGGATCACAGTAAACTGTGGAAAATTCTGAAAGAGATGGGAATACCAGACCACAGCATCTGGTCCCATCACTTCATGGGAAATAGATGGGGAAACAGTGGAAACAGTGTCAGACTTTATTTTTGGGGGCTCCAAAATCACTGCAGATGGTGACTGCAGCCATGAAATTAAAAGACGCTTACTCCTTGGAAGAAAAGTTATGACCAACCTAGACAGTATATTCAAAAGCAGAGACATTACTTTGCTGACTAAGGTCCGTCTAGTCAAGGCTATGGTTTTTCCTGTGGTCATGTATGGATGTGAGAGTTGGACTGTGAAGAAGGCTGAGCGCCGAAGAATTGATGCTTTTGAAGTGTGGTGTTGGAGAAGACTCTTGAGAGTCCCTTGGACTGCAAGGAGATCCAACCAGTCCATTCTGAAGGAGATCAACCCTGGGATTACTTTGGAAGGAATGATGGTAAAGCTGAAGCTCCAGTACTTTGGCCACCTCATGCGAAGAGTTGACTCATTGGAAAAGACTCTGATGCTGGGAGGGATTGGGGGCAGGAGGAGAAGGGGACAACCGAGGATGAGATGGCTGGATGGCATCACGGACTCGATGGACGTGAGTCTGAGTGAATTCCAGGAGTTGGTGATGGACAGGGAGGCCTGGCGTGCTGCGATTCATGGAGTCACAAAGAGTCGGACACGACTGAGCGACTGAATGGAACGGACAGTGGAGGTCACATGTTGTTTGGAGTAGAGAAATAGTAATGATGATAGTAATGATAATGAGGAACTCAAGAGCCTCTTGATGAAAGGGAAGAGGAGAGTGAAAAAGCTGGCTTAAAACTCAGCATTCAGAAAACAAAGATCATGGCATCCAGTCCCATCACTTCATGGCAAATAGATGGGAAAACTGGAAACAGTGACAGACTTTATTTTCAGGGGCTCCAAAATCACTGCAGATGGTGACTGCAGCCATGAAGTTAAAAGACACTTGCTCCTTGGAAGAAAAGCTATGACCAACCTAAACAGCAAAAAAGGAGACATTACTTTGCCAACAAAGATCCATCTAGTCAAAGCTATGGTTTTTCCAGTAGTCATGATGGATTTGAGAGCCGGACCATTAAAGTAGGCTGAGTGCCAAAGAACTGATGCTTTTGAACTGTGGTGTTGGAGAAGACTCTTGAGAGTCACTTGGACTGCAAGGAGATCAAACAGTCAATCCTAAATGAAATCAGTCCTGAATATTCATTGGAAGAAATGATGCTGATGTTTAAGCTCCAATACTTTGGCCACCTGATGCAAAAAACTGACTCATTGGAAAAGACCTTGATGCTGGTAAAGATTGAAGGCAGGAGAATAAGGGGATGAAAGGATGAGATAGTTGAATGGCATCACCGACTTGATGCACATGAGTTTGAGCAAGCTCTGGGAGTTGGTGATGGACAGGGAAGCTTGGTGTGCTGCAGTCCATGGAGTCGTAAAGGGTCGGACATGACTGAGCGGCAGAACTGAACTGAATAATAGTGAGATAGTTAGGTTGCATCACCAACTCAATGGACATGAGTCTGAGCAAACTTTGGGAGATAGTAAAGAACAGGGAAGTTTGGCATGCTGCAGTCCATGGGGTTGCAGGGAGTGAGACAAAACTTAGCAACTGAAGAATAGTAATGATCACAACATTTTGTGAATGTCTAGCATATGTCTTTATATATATCTCCTTGTTTGAATTTACCCTATAAGACAGATTATTATTATTCCTGCTTTATACATAAGGAAATTAAGTATTCATAGCTCATTCTGAGTCATGTGTCAGTCATAATGGGCATGATATTAATATCATCTTATATATCTTGAGAATCTTACCAAGTGCCACCCATTATCTTTTATATTTTGCATAGATTATCTCAAAGAGTTTTTTATAAGAATCCTGGCAAGGAGATACTTTTATTCTCTCAATTTTCAGCTGAAGAAATTGATGCATAATTTTAGACAACTTGTCCAAGGCCACACAGCTAGGACATTTTAGGGCCAGGACTTAGACCCAGGACTTAGACCCAGGCTTTCATCCCAGGGATGGCATGAAGCAGAAGAGCTGAGATTGGAACTTTTCTCTGCCTGATGTGCAGGAAATGTACAAACACATAAGTGAGCAGATTTTGATAAGAGAAGGGAAAAAAATCCTGGAGACTGGAAGTCTGCCCTGACATTGGATCAGATCTGGGGAAAGGGTGCTCTCCTGATAAAGAACTGCGTCCACATCCTTACTGGATCTCTTTCCAGAAAAGAGGTTTCACAAAACAGATTCACTTAAATTACACTAATTGAAAAACTTACACATCCCTCGTCACATGCCAGGCACTCTTCTATATACCTAGAAGGTAGGTTGTACTATCTGTGCCCATTTTCAGATATGGGAACCAAAGCACAGTGTGGCCAAGGTACCCATCTAAGCTGATACAGTGAATATGAGCCCAGCTAGAGTTGCCTTCTAGAGGTCACACTCCCAACCACGATATAATCCTGGTACTGTGTGCTTTCTAAGACTTTACAAAACATTTTTAATACTGTCATCTCATGTTACTCTTCACACTGTGGGGATAGGTATTATTCTAGTTCACCTTGGATACAAAGAAGGCTCAGAGAGGTTATCATACTGCTCAGAAATCACACAGTCAGTGACTGGCAAAGCCAGGACTCAAACTCAGATCTTGCACTCCAGATGTCATGCTTTTTGCTGGCAACCTACTCCAGTACCCTTGCCTGGAAAACCCCATGGATGGAGCAGCCTGATAGGCTACAGTCCATGGCTTCGCTAAGAGTTCGACACAACTGAGCGACTTCACTTTCACTTTTCACTTTCATGTACTGGAGAAGGAAATGGCAACCCACTCCAGTATGCTTGCCTGTAGAATCCCAGGGACAGAGGAGCCTAGTGGGCTGCCATCTATGGGGTCGCACAGAGTCAGACACGACTGAAGCGACATAGCAGCAACAGCTGGCTGCTAAACATCTCTTAAGATGGAATCTCCCTTAGATTCTTTTTCCCGAAACAAAATTGCAATGTAACATTTCCTTGTCTGTCAGGGCATTTTCTGCCTAATGGTGGATACAACTGCAGTTGTAGCCCTTTACCATCCATCACATACTCCTAATCATCTCCCCATAGCCCATTCTCTGCAAGGCTCAAATCACTGTGCCTTTGTTCTATTTGCAATTTATAGATGATTGGCCAAGTGTCATCTTGGCCAAAATGAACACTGCCTGCCAAAGGGCATCTTGCTTGACTTAGAAATAATACACATTTTCCTCTATCCTACTTATGCAAAGAGAGCCTGGGCAGCTTCCCCATCACTGAACAAAAATGCTCCTCCTGATCCAGTTTCCATCCCTAAGAGAAAAGGCTCTTCAAGGTGATCTGTCCATAGACCAGCATTCCTGGGGAGCAGTGGCCTGGGAGGCCACACCTGGGAGTGTGGACTGGCTGGCAGTATCTCCATGAGACACTCTCTCCTTGACTTTATTCCCCCAGATCTGCCAGTCTCCTGAAGGGCACATCCAAAGCGTTGAGGCCAAATTTAAGAAGTTTTGTGTCTCCACTTAGCTGACTTCATCCTCTTAGTAAGACATCTTTTTTAATCTCAAGACCACTTTGCCTTTTTACAGCCGTGTTCAGCCCGCAGTGAAGCATGACTCATGCGGGCCTTCAAAGGGAGTCTCAGCGAGAGAAACAGTCAGGTCTGAGAATCGGTTCTCTCCTCTAAAACTATCACCACCAGAGTTTTTCTCGGCCAAGAGGGAGATTTATTCATAAAAGCAGTTGTTGTTTCCCTTAACGCCTCTTTGTCACTTGACCAAATTTACCAAACTGTGCGAGTTCCCTATGCTGGAAACGGGCCTGTTTTTCCTCCTGTCTTGGAGCGCCTTTCTGTCTGCAGAGGCCGCCGGCCTAACAGGTCAGTGCTTCGTCCTGGGCAGCCCACCGGATGTGTGAATACTTGTGTTTCCCGCCCCTCACCAAGCTCCCCTCCCTGACCCTGCAGGAGGTGAAATGGATTGTGTCAGAATCAGCCTTTCCTGGGAGGGGGGGAAAAATGCATCCATTATATGACAGCTCAATCGGAAGTCTGGTTCCGATTCTTCTTCTCCTTGCTGGTCAGGAAGGGGACGCTGAAATCTGCGAATGACCGATGTACGGATGGATGGTTTTAAACTTAGGAGTCTCGGCTCAGAGTGTGTAGAGGCTGCTTTGTGGAAATGAGTGCTGGCTTTCCATTGGCTTTAACAGCGACGCCCACGTAGGCGGTCTCTCCGGGTGTACGCCTCGCCACACCCAACGGTATTTAAAAATCTTTGCCTATGTTCGGTGGCACATCAGAAAATAAGGAGCTAACGCAGTGGTTTCGGTTCAGTGTCTCTTACCGTAGAAGGTCTATATGTAGAGTCCTCTGAGACAGAACGGTTGATGGAGAAAGAGGCAGTCCCTAAGGTCCCCTGGGGGAGGCCCGCAGGCGGGGGCTTGCACCTTGCATCCCATATCTGAATTCTGCAATTAGATTGCCTTTCTGCAATAGTGAGGGTTTACGCTTGGGTAGCTGCAACGATTGGGTGCTTTTCCATGTAGAAGAATCACCGTGGCTCTGAGCAAAATGTCAGAGCTATTTCTTTCCTTTGGCCTAGTCCCCTCCTTCTCCTGGGTTTGAGTCCTGGATCCCTTGCTGTTCGCTGCATCTAAATTGATCAGGTGGTAAGACCCCACCCCCCGAAAGCGCTAACTGGGAATAAAGTATGCCTCCAGGGGTACTCGCATTTTAATAGGTGGTACTTTAAGTGTAAATAATAATAAAAGTTGATATAGAGAAAGCTTACAATGAGCCAGGTGCTGGCTAACTGCCTTTCATGGGTGTTGGCATTAATTTACAAAAAGACCCAACATTAGGGACCATAACCAGTTTACTTGGCCAAGAGCCAGTGGAGGCACTGGGTTTTCAGACTAGATCTAATTCCAGAGCCTGGACTCATGGGCACCAAGCACTGCTACCTTGAGTGAAATTATATCTTTGGAATATAAGGCAGGCCTTCAAGAGGAGGAAGATATTCGGGGTCCCAGGGGCCTGCCTGGTCCCCTTGCTTCTAGGCTGGTTTGGGCTTTCCTGTGAAAGCCATGGCAGATCTTTTTTTGTAATGATAATCTGTTGCTCCAGGCATCTGACCCACCTTACGTCATAGCCACAGGGAACCAGGCTGTTTCCACAGGCTTTGAGAGTATTTGTTGCTGATACAAACAGCCACCTGCCAGCTTTATGACACTATAATCAAGGCTACATTACCAGAGTCCATCCAACCAGACCATGTATCATTCCAAACCATTCTATCACAACATCCATTGTATTGGAGCTTTCTTTGCCTTGTTTATGCATTGCAAAGAAAATGGATACTTAGTGTCTCTTAAATGAAATAATGGAGTGAAAAGTTTACATGTGCTGTGCTGTGCTAAGTCGCTTCAGTCGTGTCTGACTCTGTGTGACCCCATAGATAGCAGCCCACCAGGCTCTGCCGTCCCTGGGACTCTCCAGGCAAGAACACTGGAGTGGGTTGCCATTTCCTTCTCCAGTGCATGAAAGTGAAAAGTGAAAGTGAAGTCGCTCAGTCGTGTCCGACTCTCAGCGACCCCATGGACTGCAGCCAACCAGGCTCCTCCGTCCATGGGATTTTCCAGGCAAGAGTGCTGGAGTGGGGTGCCATTGCCTTCTCCAAAAGTTTACATAGGTCATTTGAAAAGTTGTTCCCTTTCCTCCAGATTCTATGCCCTTTTCAGCACTTAACATGGTGTAAAATAATGTAAGTAATGTTAACAATAAGAATACATATTTGACCTTCTGAAAAGGTAAAGTATCTTAACTCACCTGATATTTTTTAGTCTACAGTTTAACATTGTAATAGAACCCACAAACATATATACACATATCCCAATGCCTAAGATCATTTCTGTGTGTGAAAATTGTCTTACTATTTTGTGATCCAATTCAGCAAGATCATGTTTTCTTAACTCATTTTAAGATTATGGTCCATGTATAAATTATTGGTTTATCTGCACCTTGCTCTTTTGCTACACTTGGACCTGATATCCTTATTGGATACCATACAGACCTCGTCTAAAGAGCCAGTGCCATGAGTTGAGTGGAGGCATGCATGGGCTTTAGTAGCGGAAAGACCCAAATGCCCACAGCTATACCCAGGGGAGCACTTAACCAGAACAGGACTTCAGGTTAAGCAACAGGTTGGACAGGTGTTTGATACAAATCAAGCTTTTTAAGTGTGAGCATTTGTATTGCTAAAGACCAAGCCTGCTTAGTCCATATTACTTATGTGTTTGTTTATTATTTGATCCCTGCTTATTTCTAAATTGGCTTAGAGGCAACTCATAACATGAGCCACGCATACCATGGGACCATTTAGTTGAGGCTAGACACTCAAGTGCTTTGGGATAGAGTCGTTCTGCAAAATGAGACAGCTGTTCATTGCTGTGGTTTGGCAATAAATATGGCTTTGAGCTTTCTGGCAGCCAAAGCCAAAAGAGGAACATGAATTGTACAGGAATAACACAGTATTATAAAAGGAAGTCACAATTATTTATAAAAATGGGTGTGCTTTTTTTCCCTAAAATTTTAGGTGAATTTACCACACACATATAAGGGCCCTTGAGCACCATAACGGACAATGTATTGTTTTAGGAAAGATGGAGATCCGTTCTTTATGTAGTCATTTCTCATATCAACCTTCAATAAAATCTGACAGTGTGGTATAAAATTACAATTCCCTGGGGATATTTCATGTAGTAAGAAAACCCTTTCAGTTCTAATCCACAAGTAAACTAATATAATACAAAGCTAAATATATAGAAAACTTTTCAAAAAGTGCTTAATGAATAAATATATGATGATGAATATAGTGAATGAAATGGAATAAGATATGAAGAGTATATGAGTTTCTGCAGTAGTAACCAACCATCCTAGGGCTGTGTACGGGTTCCCTAAGAATACTTCATGCATGTCCTTGATACGGTGCTTACACACAATAGTTTCTCAGCAGAATTCTTCCAGCCCTGACATTGCTAGGTGGGGGCTAGAGGATGCCTACCAAGTGAGCACCCCCACTTCACCCCTTTTATTGGCTCCACAGATTGAGTTTTCATCTAAGATTTCATTTGGGGAAAAAAAGGATTTCTGTTGCTTTAAAAGAATAATATTTAAAAAAATTTTTTTCTTACTACCAAGATAAGGCATTTTCCTTGTAGAAAATTTGGAAAATATAGATTTACTAAAGGAAATAAAATTAGAGTTACCTTATTCTCACTGCCTATTAATAACTATTGTTAGTATCTGTCTGAATTCATCTAATTATATGCAAATATTAGCATATATACATGATTAAATATATGCAAGGGCTTCCCTGGTGGGTCAGTGATAAAGAATCCACCTGCCAATGCAGGAGACATGGGTTCCATCCCTGGGTCAGGAAGAGCCCCTGGTGAAGGAAATAGCAACCCACTCCAGTATTCTTGCCTGGGAAATCCCATGGACAGAGGAACCTAGTGGGCTACAGTCCCTGGAGTCACAAAGACTTGGACACAACTGAGCATACACACAATATGTGTATGTAACTATATTTTTATTTTTTAATAATGACTTTTTTCACTTGACAATTTTATAGTGAATATTTTCATGATATTAAATATTCGTCTGTATTATTTTTTATGGCTGCCTAGTATTATACTGAAAGTGTTAGCCACTCAGTTGTGTCAGACTCTTTACGACCCCATGCACTGTACCCATCAGGCTCCTCAGTCCATGGAATTCTCCAGACAAAAACACTGGAGTGGGTAGCCATTCTTTTTTCCAGGGGATCTTCCCAAACTTAAACCTGGATCTCCTGCATTGCAGGCAGATTTTTTACCTTCTGACCCACCATGGAAGCCCCACTATAACATATTAACTTGCTATAATTTATTATATCAACCTTTTGATCATTTATAGTTTTCAACATTATTAATATGATTGCTGTGATCATCCTTTTAGGTTGATATATAAACTTCTATTTATATAACTACCTAAAAATAAAAATCCTGGGTTAATGAAAATGCTAAAATTTAATGTCTTGGAAAAATACATCCAAGTTATCCTTCAGAAAATTTGTATTCCTTTATACTTCCACCAACAATGTAAGAGAGAGCTCATTCACTCACATCTTCACCCCCTGAACTCATATTCCCTCCTGCTAATTTGATAATCAACTTCCATTTTATTCTGATTTAAATTTATATATTTTTACAGAGGAAAGGATTTTAATTATATGTCATCATTGGCAATTATATTCCTCCCTTGGTGAACTACCTGTTTATGCCCTTTGTCCTTTTTTTTCTACTGAAGTGTTTATCTTTGTCACATTAAATTTTAAATGCTCTTTATTGATTCAAAAATATTAACTGTTGACTATCTTGTAGACTACAAATGCTCTCCATTCATGGTTTTGTCTTTTAAATATATTGTGTTTTGTTTGTTTACATAAGGGAAAAGTTTGGTTTAGACATTTTGAAGGTTCATATGGTTAATTTTTTCTTTCCTTAGAGAGTTCTAAGTTTTATTAATTTCTGCTCTTTGTTGTTGTTTAGTTGCTAAGCTGTGTCTGATTCTTTTGCAGCCCCATGGACTGTAGCCCTCCAGGCTCCTCTGTCCATGAAATTCTCCAGGCAAGAATACTGGAGTGGGTTGCCATTTCCTTCTCCAGGGGATCTTCCTGACCCAGGGATTCAACCTGCATCTCCTGCATTGGCAGGCAGATTCTGTACCACTGAGCCACCGGAGATATAATTTCTGCTTAAAAAGCCCAATATTATTAATAATAATTTTTACTTTATTTTAATATGTGTTTTTTTTTTTTTTTTTTTTTGCATTAGAATCCAGACTGGAATTTGTTTTGACGTGAGGAATATGAGGTGTGAGATATAGCAAGGATTTGATTTTCTTCCTAGATTGTTATTCACTCATCCTAATACCTACCAACCTTAACCTATGAATTTTTGACATAATGTCCATGTATGTAGGTACATATATGTGTATATATGTTCTGGCTTTCTGTTATTCCACTGAGCTTTTAGTCTTCACTGCTTTCATCATTTCAGCTCCATGGTTCATATTAATGGCTAATAGATCCATTTCTCATTCCCCTCCCCCATTTTTAAGAGCTTCTTTGCTATACTCACATGTTTATATTCCAGAATCACTTGAAAATAACATTATATCTCAAGCAGAAAATAACTTTAGGACTATGGTTAGGGTTGTATTAAATTTTTAGTTTAATTTGAGGAGGAGTGATGTTTTTACAATGTTGATCTTCCCACAGAGGAATACGTTATGTCTCTCCATTTATTCAAGTCATCTTTTATGGCCCTTAGTAAATTTTTATAGTTGTCTTCGCATTAGACCTAAAAACTCCTTGTTAAGTACTTTTTAAGCTATTTTATGTTTTGGCATACTATGATGAATGGAAACTTCCTCTATGATAGCTTCTGCATGGCTATCATTTGGTTTTGTGAATCTAGACCTCACCATGCTATTTGATTTACTATCTGGAGTTCTGAAATATAGAACCAGAGCTGATGTGCAGAATTAGGGTTGATGGGCCAAAGTTATATTAGACTATCAGAGTCATGAGAGCTATATCAGCACCAGCAGTGTGGCTGAAGCATTCTAGGCAGTCAATATCTTTTGAGCAATGGAATGAATGATTTTAGGCCAACAAAAGGAAAAATTTCTAAAATATGAATAACAGACTGTGTCTCAGTTAGGGACGGCCTTATCCCTGATAATAGTCTTTTCTTTTTCTATATTATTTATTTATGGTTGTACTGGGTGCATTGCCGCACACAGCTTTCTCTAGTTGTGGTGAGCAAGGGCTTCTCTCTGTTGCAGTGCACAGGTTTCTCGTTTCTCTGGGTGCACGAGCTTCAGTAGTTGTGGCCCATGGGCTTAGTTGCTTCACACCATCTGGAATCTTCCCAGACTAGGGATTGAACTCGTGTCCACTACACTGGCAGGCTGATTCTTATCCACTCTACAACCAGGGAAGTCCCTGATAACATTCTTATGGATTCTTTATGACCACTGGTCAAGGTATTTCAGAGCAGTTTCATACATCCACTAAAGGGTGTATCATAAATTACATTAAGCTGCAATTTCATTTCTCTAACTCTTAACTGAAAATGGAGACATGTAGACCCAGGGAAACAAGAGCCTAGTCTACAAGAATATGGGGGGCATATGTTGGCTTTGGCTACCCGGCACCCCTTCTCACTTTCACTGGTAGTAGCATCCTGATGTTACTGAGGGAACTACCCTTTCTCCATCAGATACCTCTTGTTAACCAAGGTACCCCATCCTCACCTGCCAAAGAGAAAAGGGGCACCCGAAGCAAGGTGAACCAGACACCCCTTCCTCGGGGTGTGGACCTGTAGGAGGAAGGTAGAAGGATGTGTAGCTGTTGGCACCTGGACTTTCCAACCGCAAAACCCTGTTGGGAACCTCTATTCCTGCCACAGATCCCTGGAGCTGCCTTTATGCGTCTCCCCTCCAATAAATTCCCTTCTGATCACAGTTGCCAGAATTAGTTTTCACTGCTTGCAAATAGAGAAATCTAAATAGTACAAGGGAAGGAATAATCCATGAGGGTATTTCAACAAAAGAAGCAGTGTGACTTGGTGACAGTTCAGAAGGGAAAAGAGCCTCAAGGACAGCGCAGCCTCTAGGCTTAGATGCTTGGACTATCTTATGCCAGGTGCATGCTGATACACAAACAAAAGAAATCAAGCTCACAAAGACAGTTTTCACAGTGTCCATTATTCTTTTTGAATTCATCTCCTTGTAAGATTCATTATGAACACTTCAGTGTGTGTGTGTGTGGGGGGGTCTTGCTCATTATCACAATTTTCTGCTTTCACGTTCAGTTGTTACTAATTTGATGATGATCATTTGATTTATTTTGATCATCTTTTGCTTCAAGGGCCACATTTGCAGCCGCCTCATCTCAGTCTCTTGGAAATTGCACCTGCAAATGTTCAGTCGTCACATAGAAGAACTTAGTTTTATGGAAACAAGTGGCTTTTAGACATGCAAATGAAGGTTGGCATTTCTATTACCCAGAGGTCTGATACTCTGCTATTGGAAATATACAAGCGCAGTCTGAGAAAAGTGTTATGTAGGAAGACTAGGCAGAATGCCAAATGCTAGTGAGAAGTCTTTCTGGACGATGAGGGTGTATAGACAGAAATGGAATTTAAGGAGTCCTCACAAGCCACAAGCCGGAACAGCAGAGAAGGAAGAGAACGTATGTACAACTGTCTGCCCTGATTACAAAATCAGCCACTGAGGGGTCTCAGATTCTAACTCTTCTGCTAATTTGCTGAAGGATTGGAAGAAATCACCCTATTAATTGGTATCTCAGTTTTCTTTATTGCTGAGGTAAAAGGATTTTATCATTTTGTAGTGGAAGAACATTGCACACATACACACAGAATGTGGCTTTTGACTAGATACAGGACCCATGGTACCCTCTCTATGAGGTACCTGGTACATATGCATACCTAAATTCTGAACAAGTAGAATTTTTCTTGGCCAAGTTTTTAAAAGTTGTTAGGTTAACGAGTCATTATTTTAAATTGAATATTGGAAATAATTCAGCAGTATTATTTATAGCATAATCTCCGGTGGAATTGAATCCTGTCATAGAAGCCACTTTTCAGTTTATAAAGATAACCAAAAAGCACAGCTGGACAGGTTGTTTGAAAATTCATTTTTACAATCTGTTTCCCAGCTGAGACTTTGGGGGTCAGGTTTTTGCCAGAAGCAAACTTTCAGGGACTGTCATTAAACAGTCGAAGGGTAAGATTTCTAATGGCAACATTGACACTGCGTCTAATGATTTCTCTGCTTCCAGGCACTGCTGTAATAAAGGCAGCTTCCATTTTTAGGTTCCTGGGGCATATTTTATGTCTGCTGGAAGTGAAGAGGGAGGAGGGAGGCGGTTGGCATTTCTCACTTTCTCATATAGAAAGTTAAACAGTATAACCTATTATTTACTCAGTTTAGGATGGTTTCCATCTGAGAAAATAAACATATAAAAATCTGAAAGAAAGAAAAAACAGCCCTGATTACTAACCAATGCTATTGGGCTTCATAGTCTTGTTCTAGAAAGTAAAAGACTCTAAAAAAATTTTTTTTAACATAGAAAGGTAAAAACAAGTGACACCGTGGCCCATTCACTAAGGAATTGACCAAGATGTCTGCCAAGAGAGAACTCAGCACACACAAGCATCAGGGACAACAGAAAAAGTTAATTCATTGCAATCCCATCACCAAGGTTTGTTCTCCCATTGGTTTCAAATGACAAGGACCTAATTACATGTCGTGATAAGGAAAAGCTGACTCTTGAAAGCTCAGGTCCTGCTTATCTGTCAGGTCAGCTCTTGAAAAGCTTTTGTAGAGTAAGTAGTCAGGAAAAGCGGAACCTGGGAAAGTCTTTTTTTTTTTTTTTTTTTGGTAATAGACAAGGAGGGAAGATTTCCAAATGAAATGACTATTACTGGGCATGTTGCAACTTTACTTGATCTGAGTAAGTAAGCTGGCTCATTACTTCTCATCTCCATCATCTCTCAGCTTGGCAAAAGCTTATCTGAAACTCTTAAGGAGGCTTCTAGTTCAGAGGTGAATGTGTTCCATTTGTCCTGCCACTGAACACATTGCATGACTGGATGGGACATACATTTCTAGATCTCAGTAAATAAATCCCTGGGAGACAGCTTAGTTTGCCTTGTTTCTCAAGTTAAGTCTGGCCAGTTTTAGCTTCTAAATGCATGTCATTGGCTGACACCTCAGCTTCAAACTGTTCTTGCTTTCATATTGACAGGACCATATGAGTCCAACTTATTAGCCAACAATTCAACAATAAATGAGGTGCACTGAGTGTTTTCCAAGCCAAAAAATAAAGCTGGAGGCTCAAACTATTTATTAGGCATTCAAGCTGCAGCAAAAGACACCCAAAATTCTCAAGGGGGTTTTTTAACCAGCTCGCTGAACTGAGGGTGAACACTCAATGGCACCATCTCAATAAACACAGGTGTGAAGTATATCTCCTCGCATAATAACTCATTAACTCACACCTGCACTTTCTTGAACCAAATAGCTCCTGCTTTCAATATGCAAACGACCTTGCACATGTAACTTGAATAGTGAACAAATTTACCTCTGTTTTCTCCACTGTAAATATTTTCCATCATTATTTAACATCTCCTCATGGTGCCAGCAGGCACAGAGAAAAGAGAAACCACTTTCTCTGTTGCCCATGTTCTGCCCAAGCATTTAGAAATATGTTCGAAAATAGATGGCACAAATAATTAGCATACAGGTGAAGGAGAAAGAGGAGTCGGGATACTGGGAATTATATCAAATTGATCAATGGCTCATTTGAGCAAAATGGCGTATATACGTGAATGAATACATGTCGTAGAGGGAGACACAAAAATTAGTTGATTCAAAAATCTGGACTCTATGCAAGTGTGGAACCTCCACACGTAAAGGCCATTGAGTGTAGACACCTGGAACGAGGCTGCTTACTGGAGCCTTAGGTGACACTGGCATGTACATGTATTAGCTGACTCCAAGGAAATGAAATCTGAAAAGCGGTAAGCCTGACAACACTACATTTAAGGTGGAAAGTCAGGGATCTAAGTAAAAGGGTGTTTTTCTTCACTCTGGACCTCAAATTAATTTGCTTAAGTACTCACTACTACGTTGTTGAAGGAATTTTTGTTTGTTTTAAATGGAAATTTATAAACCTTGCAACATGGACAGAAAGTAATCTTGAATGCATTGGAGGATCTAGAAATAAGAACGTAGATTTGTGCTATTTTCTATATTGATATTCTCATATCCCATAGACTCATGTTTCATCTGCCAACTGTAGCATTGCCCAATATGGTGAATTAGACCGTAATTGTACTCTTGGCAAACTTGGAATCCTTCATATTCCCTAACGGAGATTTCCATCTTGTTAAATCTTTGACTTTTCAGTTCCAAGTTCATGTTCAGCAGTGGTGTAGGAAAACTGTCAGAAATGTCTCTTTTTACTAAATCAAAAATAAATAAAAGCATGGCATGGAAAAATAGCCCATCAACCTTAAAACCCCTCAGAGTGCCATCTGAGAACAAGTCAGAGTTTTTTCTTTCTCACTTGTTCTCTTTCTGTGTTCTGATGATATAATCAATATTTCCTGTGCAAAAATGCAATATTCTCCAGTCTTAGAAACCCCTCAAGTCTTCATTTAATGTCAAAGAAAATCATGCTCCATGTGACAGATGTTTATTTTTCAGCTTCTGTATCTGAAGGCTTCATCAACTTTTAATGAGAAAAGAACTACTGAATAATGTTATCAGCAGCAGAGACTATATTAGGTGACAATAGTCTTGAATAAGAAGATTTAAATATTAGAAGAAAATAGACTCTGCCACTAATAAATCCAGATAAATGTCTATTTGTATGTGAGGATCAAAAATAATTTCTTCTGCTTTCACTTTTTAGAGCAGATAAATATTTCTTGAAATAGACATTTATTCCTTTGACAGACCTGCCTTTGAGTGCCTGATGTCTGCTGGGTACTGTTATAGGGGTTGAGGCAATGCAAAGAGCAACATGATAGACCCAGCCTTTGAGAAGCTCTAGGTCAAGAAGGGACACTGGTAATTTAGTTGTTAGGAAGTCCATTGGAAGCTGTGGTGGCCCCATGTAATTCTTCAGTTCCATATACAGTAAGTCCCCTACATACAGACCTTCACGTTTCAAGCTTTCAAAGATGCAAGCGTGTTCATATGTCCAATCATGTAAGTTAGTGCAGGTACCTGGCATGCACTGTCACATGTAGGCATCCTTGTGCTTTTATGTACTTTACTGTCCGGTACTATATAGGGTACAATAGTACCATATCTTTATTTCAAGCCCACGATGTCCAGAAGCAAGTATAAAAGCAGCAATGATGGAGCTGGTACTCCTGGGCTTTTCAGGGTACTGCACTTTAATGTTTACTTTGTTTTTTGTGCTTGCTTATGTATTATTTGTGTGGAAAGTATTAGAAACTTACTACAGTACAATATTATATAGCCAGTTGTATTAGTTGGGTACCTAGGCTAACTTCGTTGGACTTATGAACAAACTGGACTTATGAATGCGCTCTCACAAGGGGACTGTTTTGGGTTTGGGGGAGTTTCAGTGTGCAGTCCTTGAAGCAAATATAAAAACAACAACTCAAGACATAGACATTTAAGATGGGAACGTGCTTAGAGATCATCTAGAGCAGGATTTACCAGAATTTCCTGATCCCACCCACTCCAGTGTTCTGGCCTGGAGAATTCCATGGTCACAAAGAGTTGGACACAAATGAGCGACTTTCACTTTCATTTACTTTCTTGATCCTTATGGGAAAAAAAATTAGTTTTATCATGCACTTATCTGCACACAGCATATTTTTGTCCACAGGGGTACTTATATAGTTTAAAATACAGACGTGGGAGGGGGGTTCAGGATGAGGAACACATGTATATTCATGGCTGATTCATGTCAATGTATGGCAGAAACCACTACAATATTGTAAAGTAATTAGCCTATAATTAAAATAAATGAATTCATTTAAAAAAATACAATACAATAACCTTCTGTGGGTTTCTTGTATACTCAAATTTAAAGAACACTAATGCAGACCATCTTTTTTTAATTCATTGAAGAGAAAACAATGGACTAGGCAATGAATTTGAATTGCTCTAGTCATTCAGCTGGCACCAATTGTAATACATTTTCTCTGACATAATTTGCAGTGACACAATGAACCTTCATCTCATGTAAACATGTTTGTACATATGTGTGTGTGTGTATATATATAACACTAATGCTCCCTGAGAGAGTCCAAAAGAGCAAATCACAGAGAACAGTGTAAACGGTGTTCTGTTAACCAAAAGGAATTAATTGTCCTCTCAAAACTGATCTCTCTAGAAAGAACTTACTTGCCAGCAGAATCATTATTCTTCGCAAAGAATTATGGACCTCCTCCTGCTGTTTCCTAAACTTCTTTGCTTGCCAGTAATTTGAATTTAACTGTGTGCCTCTTTGTGGTTTCTCAAACAGCTCTTTCAGTTACTGTCATGAAGTATTGGTTCTAGTCCTTGCTCAAAATTGCAGAAATGAGTCCTTGCAGACAGCTCTTCAGGGATCTTGCCCACCACTGAAACCTCACTATGCAAACTGAAAGGCAATTTTGAGCACACGCATGAGTCAGAAACTCTTATCATTATTTTCTCTGTCATTTCTTGATTTCTTTCAAAGTTCCTTATTTATTTTAGTTCTCAGATATTTTTGAGCATGATCCACTCCCCATGGACCTGGATGTATGTACTTCGTTCTATTTGTCATTCCCACGGGATCCCATAAATACAAGTTGAAACCAAGCTTTAGACATGCAACCCAGCAGTTGCATTAAGGACCACTTGTTTTTCAGAAAAGATGGAAACAGAATGATCGGATTTTACATCTGCTGGGAAAGAAAATGAAGTAATGTTTTGCCAGCAGAAGATGGTCATACTCAATGCTTCATAATTCTATTTTGTGAATACTAGCTCTAATAAAACATAGAGAAATGCTTTCATACTTATGATCATTAGCTTGACCATTTTGAAAAAGTGGTTATTTATTTGGCTGTGTCAGGTCTGAGTTTTAGCGTGGGGATCCTTTGTTGTGGCGCACGGGCTCTAGTTGTGGTACACAGGCCTCGCTTTTCCGCAGCATGTGGGATCCTAGTTCATTGACCAGGAACTGTACTCATGTTCCCTGTACTGCAAGGCAAATTCTTAACCCCTGGACCGACCACCAGGGAAGTCTCTACCTTGACCATTTTAAACATAGAACATATTAATAGTTTCTTCTAAATTTTGTATTTAGAGAAACTATGATGAATTAATTCAATGTGTATTTATTGCCTAACCTATAACAGAGTCAAGCCCAAAGTGTGCAAGTAAGCTGCCTGTTCATGTATAGGCCACACAGTCTCCTAGCTCTCTGCCCTCACTCACATTGAATTCCCTACCTGTGATCCTACACCCTCCCAAGTTTTCTTTTTCAAGACCTAAATGCCTCTCCATCCTTTAGGGAAACTTTCTTCATCTCTCTTCTACCTTCTCCAGCCCAAAAGAAGTCATTGCCTCCCAGAATTCCTATTTATTATCACCTACTGCATTCTACCTGCTATTAGATGTTTCTGTGTACATGATGTCTCTGCTAGGAGACATAAAGCTGCTTGAGATCTAGGATTGGGTTAATTTATTCTGGCATTTCCCAACAGATGGATAGCATTTGAATGGATGGATAGCAAGTACCCAAGCTAACTGGTGGGCTTCCCTGGTATCTCAGTGGTATAGAATATGCCCTCCAGTGTACGTGATGCAGGTTCCATCCCTGGGAGGATGGATCTTCCTAGGAAGATCCCTGGAGAAGGCAATGGCTGCCCACTCCAGTAAGCTTGCCTGGGAAATGCCATGGACATGGGATTGCAAAAGAGTCAGATACAACTTAGCAAGTAAACAATGACAAGTTAACTTGCAAAAATCCAGTACCTTAACTGTAGTGCTACTGAGAATTCTCTAAGTTTGGATTACTAGACTAGAGATCTCTTCAAGAAAATTAGAGATACCAAGGGAACATTTCATGCAAAGATGGGCTCGATAAATGACAGAAGTGGTATGGGCCTAACAGAAGCAGAAGATATTAAGAAGAGGTGGCAAGAATACACAGAAGAACTATACAAAAAGATCTTCACAACCCAGATAATCACGATGGTATGATCACTCACCTAGAGCCAGACATTCTGGAATGCAAAGTCAAGTGGGTCTTAGGAAGCATCATTATGAACAAAGCTAGTGGAGGTGATAGAATTCCAGTTGAGCTATTTCAAATCCTAAAAGATGACTTTATGAAAGTGCTGCACTCAATATGCCAGCAAATTTGGAAAACTCAGCAGTGGCCACAGGACTGGAAAAGGTCAGTTTTCATTCCAATCCCAAAGAAAGGTAATGCCAAAGAATGCTCAAATTACTGCACAATTACCGTCATCTCACACACTAGTAAAGTAACGCTCAAAATTCTCCAAGCCAGGCTTCAACAATACACGAACCATGAACTTCCAGATGTTCAAGCTGGATTTAAAAGTACATGAACTAGTCCCAGAAAGACATCTATTTGTGCTTTAGTGACTATGCCAAAGTCTCTGACTGTGTGGATCAGTACAAACTGGAAGATTCTTCAAGAGATGAGAATACCAGACCACCTGACTTGTCTCCTGAAAAATATGTATGTAGATCAAGAAGCAACAGTTAGTACTGGACATGGAACAACAGACTGCTTCCAACTAGGGAAAGGAGTACATCGAAGCTATATATTGTCATCCTGCTTATTTAACTTATATGCAGAGTACATCACGAGAAACAGTGGGCTGGATGAACACAAGCTTAAATAAATGTTGCTGAGAGAAATATTTATAACTTCAGATATGCAGATGACACCAGCCTTATAGCAGAAAGCCAAGAAGAACTATAAAGCCTTTTGATGAAAGTGAAAGAGGAGAGCGAAAAAGTTAAAGCTCAACATTCAGAAAACTAAGATCATGGCATCCAGTCCCACCACTTCATGGCAAATAGATGGGGAAACAGTGGAAACGGTGACAGACTTTATTTATTCTTTTGGTCTCCAAAATCACTGCAGATGGTGACTGCAACCATGAAATTAAAAGACACTTACTCCTTGGAAGAAAAGTTATGACCAACCTAGACAGCATATTAAAGAGCAAAGAAATTACTTTGCCAACCAAGGCCTGTCTAGTCAAAGCTGTGGTTTTTCCAGTAGTCATGTATGGATGTGAGAGTTGGACTATAAAGAAAGTTGAGTGTTGAAGAATTGATGCTCTTCTCCAACTGTGGTGTTGGAGAAGACTCTTTAGAGTCCCTTGAACTGCGAGGAAATCCAACCAGTCCATCCTAAAGAAAATCAGTCCTGAATATTCATTGGAAGGACTGATGCTGAAGCTGAAACTCCAATACTTTGGCCACCTGACGCGAAGAACTGACTCATTTGAAAAGGCCCTGATGCTGGGAAAGATTGAAGGTGAGAGGAGAAGGGGACAACAGAGGATGAGACGGTTGGATGGCTTCACCGACTCAATGGACATGAGTTTTAGTAAACTCCACGAGTTGGTGATGGACAGGCAGGCCTGGCGTGCTGCAGTCTGTGGGGTTGCAGAGCCAGACATGAGTGAGCGACTGAACTGAACTGACTGGGTCACTAGGAGTGAGGAGTCCATTTCCACCTGCTTCTTGATGCAGGAGATAATGTAGACAAGAAGGCAACAGACAGTGATTAAGGACATAAAGTGTGTGAGCTGTACTAGATGCTTTCTGTTTCTTCCCCTAGCCACTGGCTGAATAGGAAATATTGTGGAGCGTGTTTTTCTGAGTTATTTCTCCTTTTGTGTCATCTTCCGTTCACCTACTTCTAGTAATTAGAGCAAAACCTTATGATTATGTATTGGTATTTAGGTCACAAATCATTTTAAAATCCATCATATCACTTTATTCTCAGAAGAGACCTGTGAGACAGGTGGGCAGGTCCTATCCAAATGTGAAAATTGTCTTGGATGGTTGAAGCCCTTGGCCAACATCACCCACTGTATATGGGTCGGTCAGAGAACAGCATTCTGGAGCGGATGGACACGTGAGGGTCTGAGAGGCGTGGGCCACACTGTCACTTTATAACTCTTCATTTTCCTAACCAAATCTATTACTTTTAGAATGTTCTCTTTGGCTATATTTTTTCATTTTTCTTTATTAAGTTTTTAATTCTCTATCTTTGGGTCCATTTTATGTCTTTTGTCTAGATTCTTGAGGTAAACAGTCCATTTTTTTCAAAATTTTTTCTAAATAGGATGCATGTAAGACTATAATGTTTCCTCTGAATAACCCTTTGGTTTTATCTCATTGATTCTGGAAAAAAAAATGTTTACCTTACACTTATTTGTACATAAGCTAAAAATTCAACTTTGACTTCATCCCCAAATCCAATTTTGTTTAAGAATGCAATTAAAAATCCCTAATGGATACATTTATGCAACTATGCTTTTTGTTAATTTCCAGTTTTATAACATTGTGATCAATGGATATGCTTTGTGGTTTTTTTTTGGGAGTGGTAAATAATTTATTGAGTTATTTGATAGTAAAATATATCATCAATTTTATTCCATGTAATTCATTTTATATCCCAGTGTTGCTGAGAAATTATGATTTCTTAGATGTTTCAGAATGTGGTCCACTGAAGAAGGGAATGGCAAGCCACTTCAGTATTCTTGCCTTGAGAACCCCATGAACAGTATGAAAAGGCAAAATGATAGGATAGCAAAAGAGAAACTCCCCAGGTCAATAGGTGCCCAATATGCTACTGGAGATCAGTGGAGAAATAACTCCAGAAGGAATGAAGGGATAGAGCCAAAGCAAAAACAATCCCCAGTTATGGATGTGACTGGTGATAGAAGCAAGATCCGATGCTGTAAAGAGCAGTATTGCATAGGAACCTGGAATGTCAGGTCCATGAATCAAGGCAAATTGGAAGTGGTCAAACAAGAGATGGCAAGGGTGAACGTCGACATTCTAGGAATCAGCGAACTAAAATGGACTGGAATGGGTGAATTTAACTCAGATGACTATTATATCTACTACTGTGGGCAGGAATCCCTCAGAAGAAATGGAGTAGCCATCATGGTCAACAAAAGAGTCCGAAATGCAGTACTTGGATGCAATCTCAAAAATGACAGAATGATCTCTGTTCGTCTCCAAGGCAAACCATTCAATATCACAATTATCCAAATCTATGCCCCAACCAGTAATGCTGAAGAAGCTGAAGTTGAACGGTTTTATGAAGACCTACAAGATCTTTTAGAACTAATACCCAAAAAAGATGTCCTTTTCATTATAGGGGACTGGAATGCAAAAGTAGGAAGTCAAGAAACACCTGGAGTAACAGGCAAATTTGGCCTTGGAATGCGGAATGAAGCAGGCCAAAGACTAATAGAGTTTTGCCAAGAAAATGCACTGGTCATAGCAAACACCCTCTTCCAACAACACAAGAGAAGACTCTACACATGGACATCACCAGATGGTCAACACCGAAATCAGATTGATTATATTCTTTGCAGCCAAAGATGGAGAAGCTCTATACAGTCAACAAAGACAAGACCGGGAGCTGACTGTGGCTCAGATCATGAACTCCTGATTGCCAAATTCAGACTTAAATTGAA
Source organism: Aepyceros melampus (assembly GCA_006408695.1). Classification (NCBI taxonomy): domain Eukaryota; kingdom Metazoa; phylum Chordata; class Mammalia; order Artiodactyla; family Bovidae; genus Aepyceros; species Aepyceros melampus. Next base: position 273,252 of record SJXQ01009727.1, read on the forward strand.
GAAAGTGGGCAACACCACTAGACCATTCAGGTATGACCTAAATCAAATCCCTTATGATTATACAGTGGAAGTGAGGAATAGATTTAAAGGTCTAGATCTGATAGATAGAGTGCCTGATGAACTATGGAATGAGGTTCGTGACATTGTACAGGAGATAGGGATCAAGACCATCCCCATGGAAAAGAAATGCAAAAAGGCAAAATGGCTGTCTGGGGAGGCCTTACAAATAGCTGTGAAAAGAAGAGAAGCAAAAAGCAAAGGAGAAAAGGAAAGATATAAGCATCTGAATGCAGAGTTCCAAAGAATAGCAAGAAGAGATAAGAAAGCCTTCTTCAGCAATCAATGTAAAGAAATAGAGGAAAAGAACAGAATGGGAAAGACTAGAGATCTCTTCAAGAAAATTAGAGATACCAAGAGAACATTTCATGCAAGGATGGGCTCGATAAAGGACAGAAATGGTCTGGACCTAACAGAAGCAGAAGATATTAAGAAGAGGTGGCAAGAATACACGGAAGAACTGTACAAAAAAGATCTTCATGACCCAGATAATCATGATGATGTGTTGACTAATCTAGAGCCAGACATCTTGGAATGTGAAGTCAAGTGGGCCTTAGAAAGCATCACTACGAACAAAGCTAGTGGAGGTGATGGAATTCCCGTTGAGCTGTTTCAAATCCTGAAAGATGATGCTGTGAAAGTGCTGCACTCAATTTGCCAGCAAATCTGGAAAACTCAGCAGTGGCCACAGGACTGGAAAAGGTCAGTTTTCATCCCAATTCCAAAGAAAGGCAATGCCAAAGAATGCTCCAACTACCGCACAATTGCACTCATCTCACATGCTAGTAAAGTAATGCTCAAAATTCTCCAAGCCAGACTTCAGCAATATGTGAACCGTGAACTCCCTGATGTTCAAGCTGGTTTTAGAAAAGGCAGAGGAACCAGAGATCAAATTGCCAACATCCGCTGGATCATGGAAAAAGCAAGAGAGTTCCAGAAAAACATCTATTTCTGCTTTATTGACTATGCCAAAGCCTTTGACTGTGTGGATCACAGTAAACTGTGGAAAATTCTGAAAGAGATGGGAATACCAGACCACCTGACCTGCCTCTTGAGAAATCTGTATGCAGGTCAGGAAGCAACAGTTAGAACTGGACATGGAACAACAGACTGGTTCCAAATAGGAAAAGGAGTACGTCAAGGCTGTATATTGTCACCCTGCTTATTTAACTTATATGCAGAGTACATCATGAGAAATGCTGGACTGGAAGAAACACAAGCTGGAATCAAGATTGCTGGGAGAAATATCAATAATCTCAGATATGCAGATGACACCACCCTTATGGCAGAAAGTGAGGAGGAGCTAAAAAGCCTCTTGTTGAAAGTGAAAGAGGAGAGTGGAAAAGTTGGCTTAAAGCTCAACATTCAGAAAACGAAGATCATGGCATCTGGCCCCATCACTTCATGGGAAATAGATGGGGAAACAGTAGAAACAGTGTCAGACTTTGTTTTTTTGGGCTCCAAAATCACTGCAGATGGTGACTGCAGCCATGAAATTAAAAGGCGCTTACTCCTTGGAAGAAAAGTTATGACCAACCTAGATAGTATATTCAAAAGCAGAGACATTACTTTGCCGACTAAGGTCCGTCTAGTCAAGGCTATGGTTTTTCCTGTGGTCATGTATGGATGTGAGAGTTGGACTGTGAAGAAGGCTGAGCGCCGAAGAATTGATGCTTTTGAACTGTGGTGTTGGAGAAGACTCTTGAGAGTCCCTTGGACTGCAAGGAGATCCAACCAGTCCATTCTGAAGGAGATCAACCCTGGGATTTCTTTGGAAGGAATGATGCTAAAACTGAAGCTCCAGTACTTTGGCCACCTTATGCGAAGAGTTGACTCATTGGAAAAGACCCTGATGCTGGGAGGGATTGGGGGCAGGAGGAGAAAGGGACGACCGAGGATGAGATGGCTGGATGGCATCACAGACTCAATGGACGTGAGTCTGAGTGAACTCCGGGAGTTGGTGATGGACAGGGAGGCCTGGCGTACTGTGATTCATGGGGTCGCAAAGAGTCGGACACGACTGCGCGACTGAACTGAACTGAACTGAATGGACAATTGTTCCATAAAGCTAAAATTACTTCATAGAATCCTGTTAATACTATTAATATAAAGTCACAGAAAGAAAAATGGGGAATAAGATGCAAAAATAAAATTTAAAACATGTTTTTATAGCTAGCAAAAGTAGTTTGAAAACTTTGTAAATGAAAAATTAAAAAGAAAAGGCAATTAAACGTATTTTTTCTTTGGAGCGAACTTCTAATTGTTCCAAGGTGTTAAAAGGGCAATATTAGGCATAAGTCTCTCTTTTAAGGACCATACACATTCAAGCCCAAAGCACAGCAAAGGAGAGTTGATACTAATACCAAAGTGTTGGTCAGCAGAGATTTGTCTCAAAGTGGGATGATAAAAGACCAGTAGCATGGACAGCCGATTTATATAATGAATGGTCATATAAATGCAGAATCTTGGGCTTCAAGATTTTGAATCTTCACTCCAAACCTAAGGAAGTAGAATCTGTATTTAACAAGGTTCCCAGATAATCTGAATGTTCATTAAATTCCAGTGGCATTAGGGTAAAGTTCTGAAACTTCTCTTGCCTAATGCAGACTCTTGGACCACAGTTGACCCCACAGCCAGGTAGGGTCAAGTGGCTTCTGATGTGCCGGGTGGTGAGCAGAATAAGCTGTGAATTAAGCTTATCTGGGAGTGACAAGCAACACAGAGGGGTGAGGAGAAGAAGGAAGAGGAAGGAAAGGAGGCGGGTTCCTCTGAAATGAGCTGTGTATGTCACTTGGACACAGCCACTGCGGTTCGTACTTTTCAGAGCTCTCTGACCTGAAAGTTTGTGTTCTAGAGATTTAGAAACATTTTCTACACAGAGGAGACATCCTGAGTTCATCTTTAAACTTCATAGTTTACTCGAAAAAGTTTAAGGTTTTATGATTTGAAGGTATGCTAGTGATGTTTTAAATTTTTATTTTAGAGTAGCTGTCTGTCTAAATTTGAAAGAATATTTGAAAGTCTCTAAGTTTATCTTGTCTTTACTTTTGAGAAAGTCAGACTGCCTGTATTCAAAAGTATCTAAATATTTCCTTTAGAACCAGTATTATTGTCTTGACCTGAACTTAAAAACAAACAAAAAAATTAATTGAGGTATTAATCCTACTGAATTAATAAAATAGTATATAAGAAAATGACAGATCCACAGAACTGTAGGATATCCAAATTTCTACAACACTTCATGTAAAAAGTTCTTTCTATAACAGCTCTGGCAGATGATCATTCAGCTCACACATTTCAAATGATAGGGAACTTGTCACACTTCAAGGCAGTCACTCCATTGTAGGACAGTTCTCATATTTTGAAAAATCATGTGATGGAGAATCAGAAAACATATGTCCAAGTTAACTTACTCCTATCCCCAAACCACTTGCTCCAATCTAGGGGCTTAAACTAGAGAAAAAATTCCAATCACAGGTCAGATTGAAATAAGCCTGAGCCCAGCCCCCAGGGACTTGGCCCAGGATCTCAGGTGCCGCTGGCATCTCCCATTGTTCCAGTTATAATATGAGAAGAGAGCTGAATCTTATTTCCAGATGACACACCTTCAGAGAACCATCAAAGTTTAGAATAGAGGGAACCCGCAAGAGAGTCCCGGTTGGGGTTCAGTCAGGAAAAGAGGAGTCAGCTGGCTATTAACAGAGTTTAATGCAGGAAATTGGATACACAGAAGATAGAGAGCTGCAAAAGTGAAAAGGGGGTCACTGAAGCAACGCAAAGGTACCTACCATGTGCCTACCATTGCTCTAATGACCAGTGAGTCACTCTGCACTCAATGAGCTTTCCATTGCGGTCCAGGAAGGCAGGAAATAAACCAATAAATATATAAAATGTTAGGTGGCAGTAAATAATATTTAAAAAAAATAGATAAAAGTAGGCAAGTAGAAAATGACAAGAGGGATATTTTTAGAGTGCATAGCAAAAACCTGTCCAATGATGTAACATCTTAAGGAAAGGAGGGAGGCGTGTTGAGCTCTGGAGAAGAACTGTTCAAAGAGCAGGAACTAGACATGCCAGGGTCCTGCAATGGAGCCTGCTTAGCGAATTCAGTGAGTGGCAAGATGGGGAGCAAGAGAGATCAGGAGCTGTGGGGCAGGGGTTGGAAAGTAGGATTAGATCCTACAGAGCCTGTGCATCATGGGGTTCCACTGCAGAGTTGAAAGCAAAGGACCAGCATAATCTGAATTGTCTTAAAAGTGCTGGGTTGAAGACAGACTGTGGCAGAGCAGCAAGGGAGACAGGGGGCCATGGAGGAAGCTGTTGCTGTCATCTAGGCAGAAAATGATGGTGGCTTGGTAACGAGTGTTTGGTGGAGATGCTGAGAAGTGATTGCATTATGGGTAACTTTTGAAGGACAAGTCAACAACATTGCTGATATACAGGGAGAGGAGAAGTAAAGGGTGTTCTCAGACTCTGGGCAGCAGGAAGAATGAAGATGTTACTGAGAAGGAAAAGACAGATGGAAAAGGTGGTAAATCATGAGAAGTCTGTTATGAAATAATAAATCAATGAAACAAATAAGATGATAAAACTAATGCGTCCTTGCTTACAGTAAGGTTTGGCCAATCTTAGCCCCCTTATCTTTTATTCTTTGTTACCTATTTATGTTCTCAGAATGCATTTGTGAACTATCCACACACACCTCCCTTTTTACTCACTACTTCTCTGCAGATCAATATACAGTCAAAACATTTCCATGACAGGCAGAGGTCAGCTAAACCTCACCCAGAAAAACCTCCAACAGAATCAGCAGAGATAGATATATTTCATTTTCAAATAAAGAAAGAAAAATATCTAATGCCAAAACAACATGCATGGCAATCCTCCTAGTTCCTCAAAGTCCTTGAAGTACTTCAGTACCTAAAAGTTTCTCTGTCACTGCTTGTTTTTTAATAGAAATTCTGTGAAGAGTGAAATGTAATATTTCATAGGCATTTTTCTTTGAATTTCTGAAGAGAGACTAGAAAACCGGTTACCCCAAAAAAAAATCTATATAAATGCTTACTGCATATAAATCTCTTGGCAAAATTTCCTAGTTGTTTTTATTCTTTTTGTCTAAAATTTTGAAATATAATATTAAAAGGAAATAAGTAATGCAAATGTATTAGACAAATATGTCTCAGCAGCATTTTATCAAAAGCCAACCCCCCAAATAACAAACATATAAATAGAAGCATACAGTCAACATACAAAAAATATGCTTGGTTCTTTAAAATTCTTTACTGCAGATTCATTTGAAATGTCAGTATTCAGTTCACATATCTCTATACTCTTAAGAATCATCAGCATTTAATTTATGAGTGTTTTTAGTGGGAAAGATTCTGCTGTTTAAAATTCAGTTCAATCCCCTTGGTTTGAGTTGAGGAATACTTACATCTTGTGTTTTTCCCAAAGCCCTCCTATAGAGCCCTCCCAATTTCCCATAATTAATCAAATCTTTAATCCAAGGTAGGATGCAGCCCCCACCCGCCTTCCCCACACCAGCTTCAGGGCAATAACAGAGAATAACAGAGCCCAGGGACAAATAACACATTTGTTCCATGCTTGCTGCTCCTATGTTCCAAGGAACAGTGCATGTGTGGCTTCTAGACTATGTGTGTCTTCATGTAGCATTCGAAGCTGGGTATAATGATGGCTTTTGAAATAAACCCTACAACCAGCCAAAAAGCAGTTGAGGGCCCACTGTGGACAGGGAGCACACAAGAACAGACCAGCTTGCCTCAAGGATTGTGTGCCTTGAATGTGTTCATGAAATCACCCAGCAGTGGAAGGACAAAGCCCCCAGCTTTGCCAAGGAGACACAGAGGCAAACAAGGACCTCTTTCTGTGCTTGGCAAGGAGGAGCATTGGCAGAGGCAACTGAACCCTTGTAGACATCTTAGGTTTATGACTCATGGTTGTTAATACTGAATTGCGGTATGATAGGAACTTCTCAGGCTCCTCAAGGTACACAGTGGAAAGCAAAGTTCTCAGCAAATATGCCAGCATTTAAAACGCAGCAAAGTAGTTGGCAGTGGCTGTGAGAGGCCTGGAACTGACTACACAGTCTTTTGTTCATGGGTTTCCAAGTATAATTTTCCTAACTCATGACCAGAAAATAATTTATCCCCAGGAAGAATCTACTTATTAATACTTTTTTTTTGGTAAGCTTTAATCCTATAAGTCCCATGTTTAAAGCAGGAACAAGGTTTACCCGGGTGGCTCAGATGGTAAAACATCTGCCTGTAATGCAGGAGACCTAGGTTCAATCCCTGGGTCAGGAAAATCATCTGGAGAAGGAAACGGCAACCCACTCCAGTACTCTTGCCTGGAAAATCCCATGAACGGAGGAGTCTGGCAAGCTAGTCCATGGAGTCGCAAAGAGTCAGACACGACTGAGCGACTTCACTTTTTCTCTTTTTTTCATCATTCTAATTATTAGCAATTTTAACTCTCCTGACACCAAGTCCATTTTCTAACTGGGATAGCCCTGCCCTTTGACTTAGATGGGAAACAAAATTGGTTTTGACTGGTATGTCTTTAAATTTCAGGGATAGTTGCTGTTCTCTTCTGTGGAGTCACGCAGGCACATTATACCTACAACACCTGTCATCGGATTCCAAAATGAGGACTAAACAGGTAAAAAAAGAAACTCACTACAGGCTTTGTCTCTTTTCTCAGTGTAATGATTACGGAGAAATTCTGGCAGTGCACTCAGAAAGAATTTCATTAACAAAGGAAGAAAGTAAGCTGAAGGCTTCATTATAGGTTGGATATTTATAGATTTTTTTCTTCCTTCAGGATAACTATTAACAATTCTCTTGGTAAGCAAAAGTATAGTTATAATAGTCTTTCTCTCCTGAGAAATGTAGAACATAGACTGTCAGTCTTGAAGATGAAAGGCCCAGAGTCAGTAATAATTCACAGTCACTTACATCTAAAAGCATTGTAAAGCATGTGAGATTGGGTAGTTACATAGAGAGAAGGAAATGAAGAAGAAGAAAGACAGGAATGTTTGGTCTTTAATTGGGTGCTTTTGCTTCCAAGTAAACTCAACTGCCAGTTGTCGCACAAGCAGAATGTATCTCCCATATGCCAGGAACACATCTGTTTCAGTATTTGCACACAAACACTCAAAGATTCCTTCCACCAACATTTGCTGCATAACCACTCTATGCCAAGCACCGTGCTAAGTACTGAGAATAAAAGGGCAGATAATACACAACCCTGCCTAAAGTGGTTCATTTTCAAGTCTGTTGAGGATGACCAAGATGTGCAATGAGCAATTAATGATCCACAGTGTGGTAAGTACTGTGATAGAAATATCTGTAAAGGTTGTTTGAGGAAAATTCAATAGGGCCTCCTCCCATGGTTAGGAATAGGACAGTGAAGAGAAAGTTTCCAGAGATGATAAGCCTGATCTGGAGCTTGCAGTGGTGAGGGATGAGAGGGTGGTAAGAAGGACATTTGAGGCCAAGGTTGTATTAATATCATGGACAAAAGTTCTGAAACAGTTGATTGAGCACTTTAAATAGTTCTAAGTGCCTGGTGAATGGGGAAGGGCTGAAGTTACAGTGGAATATAGTGTGGTAGAGACCACAGGCAGAGCCAGAGACCAGCTTATGGAGGACTTTCATACCTTATGAAGATGTTTAGATTTTATCCTAAAGGTAATGAGGAGTGGCTTAAACAACAGAAATTTATTCTTATGTCCCAGGTGGTGCTGGTGGTAAAGAACCCACCTTCCAATACAGGAGACATAAGAGACACAGGTTCCATCCCTGGGTTGGGAAGCTCCCTTGGAGGAGGGCATGGCAACCCACTCCAGTATTCTTGCCTGGAGAATCCCATGAACAGAGGAGCCAGGCAATCTATGGTCCATAGAGTCACAAAGAGTCAGACGCGACTGAAGTGACTTAGCACACAGCACATGGCTCTGGAGGCTAGAAGTCTGAGATGAAAGTATAGGCAGGATTAGTTCCTTCTAAAGTTTGTGAGGAAGAATCGTTCTATTCCTCAGTTTTGACCTTCTGGTGATTTTCTGACAAACTTTAGTGTTCTTTGGCTTGTAGATACATCATCCTAATTTCTGCCTTCATGTTCACATGGCAGTCTCCCTATGAGCATGTCTGTCTCTAAATTCCCCGTTTTTTATAAGGATACCAGTCATATTAGAATAAGGACCCACCCTACTCCAGTATTACCTCATCTTGGCTTAACCAATTACATTTTTTAATGACCCTATTTCCAAAATCATCAGATTTAGAGGTACTGGGTGTTAGGAATTCAACATGTGAATTTGAGAAAACATCACTAACAGAAGTCATTGACGTATCTTAGGCAGAGAAGTTTTAGGATAATTGAAGAAATACTGTGACAGGCAGGAAGAGTGTGAATCAAGTGAAACTTGTATCAGCTAGCTTTTGCTATGTAACAAGCATCCCAGTGACATTCAGCAATACACATTTATTTATCTTGCATTTACAGGGTTCAGCTCTTTTCACTGGGTGAATCTGGTTGGCTCTACTTGTCTTAACTGGGCAGATTCATTGAGTTTGGTGGGGCTCTGTTCTAGAGTAGGCTTGGCTGGTGCACCATAGCCAGCCCTACATGTCTGTCTTTCTTCTCCTGGCAGAAGAACAAACCCCATGTACAAGACCATTTCAAGCCTTTACTTGCATCACATTTCCTAAATATCCTATAGACAAAGGAAATCATATAGCTGAGCCCAGGGTCAAAAGGTTGAGCAGGTCATTAGCCCACAGTGGAGAGCACTTTAAAGTTACATGACAAGGTTCATAGATATAGAAAATGTATTTGGACCAAATGCTTGCAATCTGTCCTCAAATGCAAATGGAGGTAAAGAGGTTCCTATACTAAGTCTAATGATGCTGAGAACATCTGATATGATATTAAGGCAGTGGGAATGGAAAAAGCCAAAAAGATATCTCAGCAAATGTAATTGGCTGGGAATTCCCAAACAGTTTTCACAGACTTACCTTCAAGTTCTGTAAAATGGCTATTGTTTTCATTCTCTTTGTCATGCCCCAAGCTCAGCTGGACCTGAACCCAGCTCCCACCCACCCAGGGACTCTACAAGGTCACCCTTACCTCTCTGCTCATCAGAAGACTCAGAAGATACAATTGCAGAAATTTTAAGGACCCTCAATTTTTAGAATTGAACACAAAAATTATACCAATGCCTAGAAATGTCTAATATATAGCCTTCCATCTAGGATCCTTTTAATTATGGAGACAGCTAGCATTCTCTAGCGTTTAAAGGGCAATCTCTTGAGCTGGTTTTTCCTGACCTCATATGGTTCTCTGAACATTTGTATTCTGGGCAACTGAACTCTGTTTAGGGACTTGCACTTTTAAGTCACACTATCTAGACTGCTCAGCAGAACTTCAAAGATAACTCATCTCATGGCGAGTCAGCAGCCCAGCACCTAGGGGAGACAAAGCCAAAATCAGTGCCCCACAGCCTTCTGTTCTCCTCTGAGTGGTGTGACAAGCACTCCCTGATGGGCTGCCAGCATCCATTTTTATAGCAGTTTCCTTTAGGGAAGGAGATTTTTGAAATTTCATTCTTCAGCATCCAGATAGTTGCATCCCTCCATCTTTGTTCCCCCCATCACCTTCTTTCCTAGATTCATTGTAGGAGCTTAATGATGCTAATTCCCTTCCTCTCCGTTCTCGCACCTTTCTCACTTCTTTTATTCCAGGAACTCTCACTTTCTATTTCTTTTTTCTCTCAATATATGCATATATAGCATGTGTGCATATTCATACATGAATATATATGCATGCATCTACACACACATTCCCCAACCAAGTACATAGAGTCTGGCGTCACCATTTTTTAAAAAATGAGATTGAGCCCTTTAATTAACTTCACAGATCAGAAGTTCTTGGCCACATCTGCACCAACGTAGCAAGCAAAGGTTAAACCCCATGTGGGAAACCAATTACAAATTGTAAAGAAAAGCTGAAGCAGACATTATAGAGGTAGCCACTGTTTCTTTTCTGAAAGGGGCAAAGGTTTAGAAGGTATTAAACGACATGGTTACAGAATACATTATCTTCCTCTGCATCTCCCTGACTTGTGTTTATTATCAGTGGGAGAAGTGGCCCCTTGCCTCCGTCCCCAGGACTGTTTAATGGGAGTGAGGGAAGTCGGTTAATGAGTCTAGGGGAAACCTCTGAAAATCAACTTTGTGTTATAAAATCCTTAGGTAATATAACTTACAAAGGAATTTTATTCATGGGCTGTGCCTATACCAGCTAATCAAACAGCTACAACTGGAGACAAAGACTTTTGAGAATTAATATATCCTTTATAGCTTCAAGAATTAGAGTGCCTTTTTAAAAATGCAGTTTTACATTAAAGTATGTTTTGTACTTGATAATGACCATCTAGATTCCAATGAATTGCTTTTCACCCCAGTCCATGAACATGTAACATCCCTGTGTGTTTAGGCATAAAGCAGCTTAATAGAGACACTCTGATGCTGCTGCTCACCATGAGGATTTTTCATAGCAAAGCATTTGGGGAAAGAGTATGTGAACCCTGGTGGCAATCAGTTTTCCTGGACTCAGATTGGTTTGCTTATTTTAGGGTGTGCACATCTAGCCCTAAAGACAGACACACACTGACTCTTGACCTAGAAACTGAGAACCTTCAGAGATATTTATATAGACATCAGCACATGGCACTTTGTAAGCTGAGAGATTTCACCCTGAACCATCCAGAAAACTGCCAACACATCCCCTGACCTCACTCACACAAGTCTCAGCCTGCCTTTCAACCTCTTCCTGCCTCATACCCTCACCCACTAGCCAGGCCTGGGGGCTGGTAATCTGGGCCAGACCCCAGGATGTTTCCATCAGCTGTCTCTTCCTTGCTTGAGGCTTACTTGCAAAACCATGTACTTCTTCTTTTTTTTTTTTTTTTGCAGATTAAAGGGTGTCCTTTAATTTTCCCTCCAACTTCCTATAAGGTTTTGGATTTTTTCAAAATTTGTTTTTCAAGTATCGTTGATTTACAGTGTTGTGTTAATTTCTGCTATACATCAAAGTAATTCAGTTATACATACATATATACATTCTTTTTCATATTCTTTTCCACTCTGGTTTATCACAAGTCTACCATCCCTTTTAACTAGAAACTCTCCTTCCCTTTCTGCAGTTTTCACCTAAAAATTACTCCCAACAGATACACATGAACATATAATATTAAGCTAAATAATTAACATCTATGATGAGTCAACGGGCTTCCCAGATGGCACAGTGGTAAAGAATTTGTCTGCCAATGCAGCAGACACAGGAGACTCAGTTTTGATCCATGGGTCAGGAAGATCTCTTGGAGGAGGAAATGGCAACCCACTTCAGGATATTCTTGCTTGGAAAATCCCATGGACAGAGGAGCCTGGCAGGCTATATTCCATGTGGTCTCAAAGAATTGGACACAACTGAAAAACATGATGTGTTAACAGATACAAAGTGAAAGTGTTAGTTGCTCAGTCCTGTCAGACACTTTGCAACCCCATGAGCTGAAGCCTGCCAGGCTCCTCTGTCCATGGAATTCTCCAGGCAAGAATACTGGAGTGGATAGCCATTCCCTTCTCCAGGAGATCTTCCTGACTCAAGGATCAAAACTTAAGTCTCCTGCATTGCAAGCAGATTCTTTACCATCTGAGCCATCCGGGAAGCCCACAGGTTAAAAAAAAAAGTACTTATTTAATTTTTACTTACTTCTTTACCTAAGAGGTGGCTCTTATTATCACTGAATACCTTCATTCATTCATCTAATATTTTTTAAGAGCTTATTTTGTGCCAGCCACTCTTCAAGATGCTGGGATACAAGAGTGGATAAAAAAGAACTGCTAGTAGAGGAGCTTAATCAAAATAAATAAGCAAAGTTTACAGTGCATTCATGGTCAGTTACAAGGCCAATAATAAAGCAAGAAAGGGAGGAAGGACTGTGTGTCTGGGAAGGCAGGGTTGCTATTTTAAACACTGTGGCCAAGGAAGGCCTCAAAAAGATGATCCTTGAAAGAAAGAAAAGAGGGAACTATGTGGATATTTGGAGCAGAGCTATCTGGAAACTGGGGACCACATACACCCAGGGACAGAGTGACCAGTGTGGCTGGGGTGGAGTGTACCAGGTATGTAAGACAACAGCAGAGCAGGTCTTAGGGAGCGTGAATGAGGGGAGAAAACTTCAGAGGTTTTTAAGTGCAGGCATGGCGTGATATGACTTCAATTTTTAAAAAAGGAAGGTGCCACGTGTTAGCTAGGAAGGCTGCAAAGTGGCAATCTTTGAGGGCAACTGAGAACCAAGGATAGGTTTGTCACATTTGAGATGTATCAGCTCAGTTTAGTTGCTCAGTCGTGTCCGACTTTGCAACCCCATGAATCGCAGCACACAAGGCCTCCCTGTCCATCACCAACTCCCGGAGTTCACCCAAATTCATGTCCATCGAGTTGGTGATGCCATCCAGCCATCTCATCCTCTGTCGTCCCCTTCTCCTCCTGCCCCCAATCCCTCCCAGCATCAGAGTATTTTCCAACGAGTCAACTCTTCGCATGAGGTGGCCACAGTATTGGAGTTTCAGCTTTAGCATCATTCCTTCCAAAGAACACCCAGGGCTGATCTCCTTTAGAATGGACTGGTTGGATCTCCTTGCAGTCCAAGGGACTCTCAAGAGTCTTCTCCAACACCACAGTTCAAAAGCTCAATTCTTCGGCACTCAGCTTTTTTTACAGTCCAACTTTCACATCCATACATGACCACTGGAAAAACCATAACCATAGACGGGCCTTTGTAATGTTAGGCCACAAAGCAGAGATGTTGATAGCTAGTTGGAAATAGAATTCTGGAATTCAGGAGAGAAGTCTAGGCTAAAACTGTAGAAATCACCAGGATAGAGATGATATTGAAAACATGAGGTTGGATGAGATCTCTAAGGGAGTGACAGAGGAGAAATCCAAGAACCAAGCCTTCAGGTGCTCCAGTGGTGGTAAGAAATTAGAAACCAGCAAATGGAGACTGTGAGGGCGTAGCCAGTGGGGAGAAGGAAAACCAAGAAAGTGTGGTGTCCAGGGCATCAGATGAAAACAGTGGCTCAACAAAGAGCCTAATGAATGATGCCAGATACTGCTGAAAGGGCAAGTAAGATGAAGAGCACGAACATCCTTGATATTATTGATAAGAACCATATTGGTGGAGTGTCAAGGTAAAAGCCTGAACGTAATGGGTTCCAGAGAGCAAGGAAAGAAACAAACTGGAACTGTGTATATAGACAAGTTTTTCAAAAAATGGGGAACAGAGAAGTGATCACTGAAGGGAGAAGTGAGGCCAAAAGATATATCTTTTTATTTTTAGATGGGAGAAATAACAGTATTTTTGTATGCTGATGGGAATAATACAGAGTAGAAGACCCTGTGTTAGAGGGTTCACCAAGACTTATCAGTGGCAGAGGCAAATTTTAAACTCGGATTTCTTTTTTTTTTTTTTAAGATTTATTTATTTGGCTGTGCTGGCTCTTTACTGCTGCACACGGGCTCTCTCTAGTTGCAGAGACTGGGAGCTACTCTTCATCGAGGTGTGCTGCTTTCTCCTTGCGGTGGTTGTTGTGGAGCTTGGGCTCTAGGGTGCGTAGTAGGGTCAGTAGTTGGGGCTCGTGGGCTTATTTACTCTGTAGCACGTGGGATCTTCCCGGATCAGGGATCGAACCTGTGCCCCCTGCATTGGCAGCAATTCTTAACCACTGGGCCACCAGGGAAGCCCAAACTTAGATTTTGTGACTTTGTAATTCAAATTATTTTTGCCTCTTACTAAATATTCTTTGATTAGTAGATAGGTTTAGTAGCAATTGTGGGGCTTAGCATCATTTATCCAGTAACCCTTGAGTGGGTGGATAGGTGAATGAATGAATGTTTAGCTATTTTATTATAGTTTCAGCTAATTAGTCATTTATCTTATATGTAATTCTATTTCTTTGAAAGTCTACCAATTTCAGTGCATTTCAAATTTTTTTTTTTTTTTTTACTGAAATATAGATTGGGATGGACATAGACATTTTTGTTCACTTATTTTTGAAAAGCCAGATTCCTTGCCTAGCCTTTATGGACAAACAATGACATCTTCATTACAGCACATTCTTTCCAGATGCTTATTTCATTTCCACTCCCCCCAGATGATATTTCAATCACCAATTGAATGGAAAAGTAGCAATGCAAATCCAAATTTAAATTTCCAATTAAAGGAAAAATGACAATGGGAGCCAAATTAGACATGCTACGCATGACTTTGTAAGAAAATTCAAGGAAAATAACAGGAACGTGGGGAAAACAAGATAATATGGTGAAAAGAACACTTAACCAAGAGGCCAGAAAGCTAGAGTTTGTCCAGACAAGACAAACAAGACAAGTTTTACCCTTGTCTCTACAACTAGTGGCGGGGTCTTAGATAATTAATTTAACACCTGTGAGCTTCAGTTTTTTCATTTGTAAAGTGAATGATTGAACTCTATGAGCTTTAAGGATGATGCTCTAACCCTAATAACTCTCTGACCTGACATAGAGCATAAAATATGCATCTGATCCCACTTCTAGACTAAGATTGGGCAGTGATCACTTGATTACAGGGTACCACATAGAGATGAGAGAATCCATCAGTCTGTTATTGCTCTGGCCAACAAGTCACCGGGTAACCATTTTAATAAGTTGTCAAATCAAATCCAAGGGTGTAGCAATCAAACACCAAAGTCCCTGATTATCCTGGGGTGAAACATTTCACTGAAGCCTAGATAGTTCTTCCTGGAAAAATTCTCTGTTCCTACATGAGTGATTGTAATGGGTTCTTCAAAGAATGCCTGCAAGCTTGGGGTGGAGAAGACAGAGTTTACATTGCTACCACTCAGTCTCAGAGTCTGACTGAAGGGCTTCTCGGCTTTCCATTTCAAGCATGGATTGAATGTGGACTAAGTACCACATGCTTCAATGACAGGCACAGTGCTAGAATCCAGGGAGACAAGGGCAATAAGACATTGTTCTCACCCTTAGTAGCAGTAGAAGTAGTGTTGGTCACTCAGTTGTGTCCAACTCTGCGACCCCATGGACTGTAGCCCACAGGCTCCTCTGTCCGTGGGGCTCTCCAGGCAAGAATACTGGAATGGGTTGCCATTTCCTTCTCCACGGGGATCTTCCTGACCCAGGGATCAAACCCAGGTCTCCTGCATTGCAGGCAGAATGTTTACAATCTGAGCTATAGGGAAGTCCTGGTTCTCACCCTTAGGCGTTCCTAATATAGCAGGAAGCACATGATGCACACAAATGCACAAACAAGAATCACAGATTTTAACATAGAGGGATGACCAACGTGTCATGAGAACCAGAGGACTGAATTGCTTTCTGGAGGCAAGGTGTTCATGGAAAGCTGATTGTGGGTTAGGTGTTTTAGAGAAGGGTGTAAGGATAATTAGGAGATTATCATTCAGATTTCATGGGAAATGAAAGTAAAAAGAGTGTGCAAAATCATAAAACTAAGAGTGAGCTTGATAAGTCTCAGGGGCAAAGAAATGGCATACTCTGCCCCAGCTCAGGTTGCCTTGGGGAAGTAGACAGGGTTGGGTTTGGCCTGCTGGTATATGTTGTGGAACAGGAAAGGAAAAGGTGTGGGAGAGAGTTCAGGATTAAAACGGAAAAGTGAGTTCAGGTGGACATTTCAATGTCTCACTCTGCTACATTTAGGAAAACTGTCTTCATACTTGCTTAGACTTTTTGACATAGAGATGGTGTAATAATCATTACAAAGATAATGAAGATAGCACCATGGAGGAAATGACATCAATCTTCCTGTTCACCACATTCCCTTTTGATAAATACATATGTAACATCTAAATTTATCTTAACCTTCTCTGGCTCTAGATATATTTTTGTCTTGCTAATCTCTTAGGAAGTTGTGGTTTATGTGAAAAGTTTGTGGAAATTTACCATTTGGTTTTGTCTTGAACTTACGAGTTGCTGATTAAATAAATAGCTAAATGACTGAATTATAACCATTCATATTCCAAGATTAAAAATAGGGAAAATAATATCTGTTAATTAATGGTTTATTTAATCCTGATATGACGCATTAGTTTAAATGTCATGAGTTGGATGTACAAAGCAAATGTCTAAGGTAATCTTGAGATATTGAAAGAAAGATCAAGTATAATTCCATTGCTTGTGTGAGTTTCCTACAGTGTACTTCTGCCTTATTGATTTGCATCACAGTGGTTTTTGATTATGGTTTTGTGCAATTTTTCTCCATCACTTCTAACAAAAGCAGGCACGTCCCATCCCAGTTACCTGTTTGAGGCACAGTGCAGAGAGAAAGTCGTGAGCAACAATGCCCATGTCTCCCTGGCTTCTGAGAAGTAAGATTAAAGATATCTTCATAAAGCATAGAATTGCCATTTTTTAAAAACTCTAATTACATTTCTTTTGTCAAGATTTCTACCACTTTTCTTCTCCCCTTCATTCAAAGTACATTTTAAAATACCATCCTAAAAGGGTTGAATTCATAAATGATGGCAAAGTGTTTAAATTTCTCCTTAGCTAAGCTGGTGATTCTTTTCAATGAAACTCATTATATTGAATAAAGGACATTTAGTAGTTCAGCTAATAAGTGTTCTTTTAAATGCTAATGAGAATAGAGCTCCCACATCATGGCAAGAACACACTGTACTTTTAGTGCCCAGAAAGAATTAATGTCTGTGAACCCCTAGTTAAGAAACCTTATGCCACAAACAACTTGGATAATAGTAGGGGCCAAAAAGACCATTAGGCACCCTCAGTAGTAGGTGTCTCCTATATGCCAGGTACTGGGGCCCAAGGAGAAATAAAGCCAAGTTAGATGCACTTTTCCTTGAAATTGTTTCATGTAATTTTTTTTCTCTGATAAAGATATAATGGTACCATGTCTTCTTGATTAAATTTTAGTTCTTTTTACTTTTTTAACTACACATCTGTGTTTGTTTATCATAGTATATAATTGCAGTAGAAATTTTTCAGTCATAAAATCCAACAAGTTCAGAGAAAGGGGGGACAATAAAGATAAACATTTAAACCCAGTTATTGGAAGAAACCGAAGCCCAAAGAAGTTTAGTGACCTGAAGGGCAGAGTCAGTTCTTCAACCCAGGGGCCAACCTGAACATAGAACAATGCTCACTGGATATGCTAGAAATACACAGTACCCACCTCCAAAAAGCAGCTTTTGGAGTATCAGTTATCTATTGCTGTGTAACAAATTACCCCAAAATTTATCAATTAAAACAATAAGCTTGTACCACATTTCATATTGTTTTTGAAGGAACAAAGTCTAGGAGCATTAGCTCAGGGTCTCACATAAGGTTGCAGACAAGCTCTTGGCCATGGCTACAGTGTGTGAAGACTCAGCTGGGTGTGGAGGATCCACTTCAACATGGCTCACTCATGCAGCTGTTGGCAGAAAATGTCAGTTCTTCACCATGTGCCTTTCCTTGTGGCTCAGCTGGTAAAGAATCTGCCTGCAGTGCAGGAGACTTGGGTTCAGTCCCTGGATTGGGAAGATCCCCTGGAGAAGGGAAAGGCTACCCACTCCAGTATTCTGGCTTGGAGAATTCCGTGGACTGTATAGTTCCTGGAGTCACAAAGAATCAGACACGACTGAGAGACTTTCACTTCACCATGAATCTTCCATAGGGCTGCTAGAGAGCCCTCACTGTGTGAAAGTAAGTTTCCCCCATAGCAAGTGAAACCAGTGAGAGAAGCAAGAAGGAGCAATGCCTTTCATTAACTAGTCTCTGAAGTCACTCACTTCACTTCTGCCATATTCTATTTTTAAAAAACAAGTCACTAAGACCAGTCCACACCTAATGGGAGGGAAATAAACTTCTAAATAAGTTATTTTAAAATAATTTAAATTATTTATTTAAGTAAATAAATAAACTCTTGAAAGGAGTATCAAAAATTGTGAAAAATTACTTTAAACCTACCATTTTGGGAAGTAATTTTTTTATACTGGTTTCAGTGTCTAAAATGATTGAATATTTAGGTTTTCTACTTCTTCAGTCAACTTTACTTTCTTAGTAAACCACCTATTCTCTCCAGAGTTTCAAAAATTTTAATAACAACAATTATTGAGCACATACTATTACCAGGCATTCAGTTCAGTTCAGTCGCTCAGTTGTGTCCAACTCTTTGCGAACCCATGAATCGCAGCACGCCAGGCCTCCCTGTCCATCACCATCTCCCAGAGTTCACTCAAACTCATGTCCATCAAGTCGATGATGCCATCCAGCCATTTCATCCTCCGTCCTCAATCCTCCTGCCCCCAATCCCTCCCAGCATCAGAGTCTTTTCCAATGAGTCAACTCTTCACATGAGGTGGCCAAAGTACTGGAGTTTCAGTTTTAGCATCATTCCTTCCAAAGAACACCCAGGACTGATTTCCTTCAGAATGGACTGGTTGGATCTCCTTGCAGTCCAAGGGACTCTCAAGAGTCTTCTCCAACACCACAGTTCAAAAGCATCAATTCTTCGGCGCGCAGCTTTCTTCACAGTCCAACTCTCACATCCATACATGACCACAGGAAAAACCATAGCCTTGACTAGATGGACCTTCGTTTGCAAAGTAATGTCTCTGCTTTTGAATATATTGTCTAGGTTGGTCATAACTTTCCTTCCAAGGAGTAAGCATCTTTTAATTTGATAGCTACAGTCACCATCTGCAGTGATTTTGGAGCCCAAAAAAATAAAGTCTGATACTGTTTCCACTGTTTCCCCATCTATTTCCCATGAAGTGATGGGACCAGATGCCATGATCTTCATTTTCTGAATGCTGAGCTTTAAGACAACTTTTTCACTCTCCTCTTTCACTTTCATCAAGAGGCTTTTTAGTTCCTCTTCACTTTCTGCCATAAGGGTGGTGTCATCTGCATATCTGAGGTTATTGATATTTCTCCTGGCAATCTTGATTCCAGCTTGTGCTTCTTCCAGCCCAACATTTCTCATGATGTACTCTGCATAGAAGCTAAATAAGCAGGGTGGCAATATACAGCTTTGATGTACTCCTTTTCCTATTTGAAACCAGTCTGTTGTTCCATGTCCAGTTCTAACTGTTGCTTCCTGACCTGCATATAGGTTTCTCAAGCGGCAGGTCAGGTGATCTGGGATTCCCATCTCTTTCAGAATTTCTCGCAGTTTATTGTGATCCACACAAAGGCTTTGGCATAGTCAATAAAGCAGAAATAGATGTTTTTCTGGAACTCTCTTGCCTTTTCCATGATCCAACGGATGTTAGCAATTTGATCTCTCATTCCTCTGCCTTTTCTAAAACCAGCTTGAAAATCTTGATTCCAGCTTGTGCTTCTTCCAGCCCAACATTTCTCATGATGTACTCTGCATAGAAGCTAAATAAGCAGGGTGGCAATATACAGCTTTGATGTACTCCTTTTCCTATTTGAAACCAGTCTGTTGTTCCATGTCCAGTTCTAACTGTTGCTTCCTGACCTGCATATAGGTTTCTCAAGCGGCAGGTCAGGTGATCTGGGATTCCCATCTCTTTCAGAATTTCTCGCAGTTTATTGTGATCCACACAAAGGCTTTGGCATAGTCAATAAAGCAGAAATAGATGTTTTTCTGGAACTCTCTTGCCTTTTCCATGATCCAACGGATGTTAGCAATTTGATCTCTCATTCCTCTGCCTTTTCTAAAACCAGCTTGAACATCTGGAAGTTCACGGTTCATGTGTTGCTGAAGCCTGGCTTGGAGAATTTTGAGCATTATTTTGCTAGCGTGTGAGATGAGTGCAATTGTGTGGTAGTCTGAGCATTCTTTGGCATTGCCTTTCTTTGGGATTGGAATGAAAACTGACCTTTACAGTCCTGTGGCCACTGCTGAATTTTCCAAATTTACTGGCATATTGAGAGTAGCACTTTCACAGCATCATCTTTCAGGATTTGAAATAGCTCAACTGGAATGCCATCATCTCCACTAGCTTTGTTCGTAGTGATGCTTTCTAAGGCCCAGGTGACTTCACATTCCAGGATGTCTGGCTCTAGGTGAGTGATCATATCATCGTGATGAGCTTGGTGGTGAAGTTCTTTTTTGTACAGTTCTTCTGTGTATTCTTGCCACCTCTTCTTAATATCTTCTGCTTCTGTTAGGTCCATAGCATTTCTGTCCTTTACCAGGCATTATAAGTATATATTTTATATAAATTATTTCAATTAATATTCACTAAAATCCATGAGGAATATACCACTAGTTAGATTTTGCCAGCCTTAGAGAAGGTAATAAGGTCACCCAAAAGTTAGAATTGTGTATCATAACCCATTATTATTTTTAATGTCTTTTTCATATATTTGATTATAGACATTTCCTGTAGAAAATAATGTGTATGTATTTCTCCCTTTAATTTAGAAACTACATATTATCCTGATCATTTTAAGAAACAACACTTGGATTTATTTATCTCTTTGACTACCATGTTCTCTAACTCATTGTTTTATCACTATCATTTCTTCCTTTCCTTGGGCTTCTCTTCCTCCCTGTCCCCATTAACAGATGACAATGAACCCAAGTCGCCAGCCAACACTCCTCCCTTTGCTCTTCATTTCCTTTCTCAGCCTTAACACTGACCCAAGATGGCCTTAATGTGTAGAACCAAGAGTGACTTTTTTTTCCCACCAAGTGTTGATGCTATCACATCTTCTATCCTCATCACCTCTTTATCTTATGACATATGCTTTATTCCATTTTACCACTGTTGGTTTCCTCTTTCTTCAGGATTCATCAGTGTTCCATGTAGCTAAGAGTAACTGAATATTGTTATTTTCTTCCCATTCTTTATCTTGATCATAAAGGGCTCTATACCTGAGTCACGTGCCAGACCTGTCTATCTCTACTCCAATAGGCAACATTTTGGAGATCCATATTAATTCACCATGACATTTCTTGCCAACACTGTTCCAAGTCTTCTCTGCATTTTTGTCTTATCTTCCAGAACTCTAAGAAAGTTTTGTTGCTGTTGTTCAGTTGCCCAGTCGTATCTGACTCTTTGCAACCCCATGGACTGCAGCAAGCTAGGCCTCCCTGTCCCTCATCATCTCCCAAAGTTTGCCCAAGTTCATGTCCATTGCATCTGTGATGCCATCCAGGCACCTCATCCGCTGATGCCCTCTTCTCCTTCTGCCCTCAGTCTTTCCCAGCATCAGGGACTTTTCCAGTGAGTCAGCTGTTTGCATCAGGTGATAGGAAGAATGTTATTTACCTCATTTATCATTTTCTAACAATTTTACTACATTTGCTGCATTAAATTTTACTACATTTCCCCTCAAATAATGGTTTCATGTTCTTTACCACTATGTAGAGCTTTAGCGTCTCAGAGAGGGATGGTCCTCTGCCTTTCTCTTACTCTCTCTGTTGCCTTTTGTCTCATTCTCTCTTCTCTCTCTCTTTCACCTTTTAAAAACAAAACAAAAAAATTAATGCTTGAGTATCAACACGTAAAAATATATGTGATTCATGTCCTCTATGTATAAGTCTGATTCACTGCTTAATGGAAAAAATTTATCTGAATAGGATTTAAGAGATCAGCTAGCCATTCTGATGACATTCAAGACAGATGGTTGCTCATTATTACCTAAAATTTCTAAGAATGGCAATGGCATAACCCCCTTGAATAGTCCATTATAGTTTTATCACCCTGCTTAATAGGTGCAGGTATGAAGGGCTTTGGTCTCATAATGGCATTTGGGGATGATAAATGGAAATTACTGTAATTTTTCTACTCATTTTAATTAAATTTTATTGATGCAGCACAGAAAATATCAAGGCTGAATATATGCACCAGAGTGTGTGTTTGTTAAAGAATACTGCCAAATTTAAAGCTGCCATTTTCTTGATGGTCTTGAAAGATGAAGCAAATGGATTTAGTAAAATGTTAAGTCTTTGTGCAATTCCTTCAGAAGAGAAATTAAATTGCTTCTGGAGGCATAGCTCAAAAATCCAAAGAATCTCATCAGTGGAGAAAAGATATAGAACTCCAGAGTACCTGAAAGGAAAATCTAATAAATGAGAGTAAGAGTTTGGTTTTAGGAAAGTTACTTAATGCAGTTGCTCTGGGTTACACTGAGAAAGAACTTGATTGGCATCAGCAGTGACCAATCCATTCCTGAGAGAGAAGAGAATGTCTCTTATAATGGACCCAATGAACATGCAAATAAAAAAATATTCCTGATGTATTTTTCCAACAGTTCCAATGAAAATTATTCTTGAAAACATACTTTTTCCCTGATAGAAAAGTAAAGGAATTCTTCAGTTGGGAAATAATGTCTAACCTTTTCTGTTATTGTAGGTAAGTGAATTTATACAACTCTTCTCTTCCCCGGAGATCTGTAAAAATGTGGTGTTTGGGACTCAGATTGGGGAAAAAGTGTTATTTTGGGTTTCTAGGACAATGACTTCAGACCTCAGCACTACTCATCCTCTGACTTGCTTTTCTTTTCTAAAGATGCTGTTGTAATGATACCTTTGGAACCTACAACAGAGGAGCAAGGTGTAAGATCTCTCGACCAACTAGAAAGAGAGAGGGGCTCTGGGTTAGGGCTAGGGTTTCTGTATTCTGAGTTCTGACACAGCAGGTTTCTGGACTGCTACCATGAAGTTCTACGAGCAGCACCTGGGTCTTTCCTAGGGTCACAAGGAGAACTATATCTTAATGGTTTATGTCCTTCTGTAGGCGTTCCCAAAGGTGCTGTGGAGGCTGGTGTCATAATGATTCAATTTTACGACACCATCTGTACCCAGTTCTGGCGTAAGGTAATGATTTACACCACCCTCTGAGGGAAAGCACCACCATTCTTCCCCTTTGTGCGGCTTTATTATTTGGTTTTGGGTTTGCGTTTATGGTACCATGTTGAGGCAAGTGGTCTACAGCGGTCCTTTGCTTCATTCAGGTTTATTAGAGACAGAAGAGTTTGAGACCATCTAACCTTCCAGGGAAAAGTAGTCTGATTTTAAAGGAACATTTCTGGCTTGTTTGGCCCTACTGAATGTTAATAGCCGGCCTCTTGCCAGGATTTAGATACACACCCTATGGAATAAAGCAAATTTCCTTGAGGGTCTTCCTTGGGGGAAAATGTACCTATTTAGAAGCTCCACAATGTTCCCAGGCATGAATACAGGCATCTAGCCTAATATCTGATTTGTCCAAGGTCCAGGGAACCCAAGGGAAGGAACCTGAATTCAGGCAGGTAGTGATATGGGCTTCCCAGGTGGCTCAGCAGTAAAAAAAAAAATTCACCTGCAATGCAGGAAACATGGCTTTGGTCCTTGGTTTGGGAAGATATCCTGGAGAAGGAAATGGCAACTCACTCCAGTATTCCTGCCTAGAGAATACCATGGACAGAGGAACTTTATGGGTTAATTTCCATGGGGCTGCGAAGATTCGAGCACAACTTAGTGACTGAGCATGCATGCATATGCAGTAATATGTATGTGAGGAGGGGTTTAATGGCAGATGCAGAGGGAAATAACCAAACTGTTAAGAAGGAAATTCCTATAAACGGGAAGACATCTGTTACAGCCTGACAATCAGCATCTTTCCTCGGGATAGTGTAAGAATGGAGGTGGTCCTCCCAACACACCAGCTACTGGCCTGCCTACATTTTCTGAGGACAAGAGCACTGATTGGTAAAATGGGGAGTGGAGGACACAACTTCACGATACAGCTTAGCATTGTGTCCCTACTGGAACTCTCCCCTCTTCCAAGAATATTGAGTGGTAAACTAGAAAGAATTTAAGCAGATGCCCAGATAACTCCAAATATTAAAAAGCAGAGACATCACTTTGCTGTCAAAGGTCTTTATAGTCAAAGCTCATGTTTTTCCAGTAGTCATGCATGGATGTGAGAGTTGGACCATAAAGAAGGCTGAATGCAGAAGAATTGATGCTTTCAAATTGTGGTCCTGGAGAAGACCCTTGAGAGTCCCTTGGACAGCAAGGAGATCAAACCAGTCAATCTTAAAGGAAATCAACCCTGAATGTTCATTGGAAGGACTGATGCTGAAGCTGAAGTTTCAATACTTTGCCACCTGATGTGAAGAGCTGACTCACTGGAAAACACCCTGATGCTGAGAAAGATTGAAGGCCAAAGGAGAAGGAGGCAGCAGAGGATGAGAAGGTTAGACAACATCACTGACTCAATGGGCAAGAGTGTGAGCAAACTCTGGGAAATAGTGATGGACAGAGAAGCCTGGAGTGCTGCACTCCATGGGGTCACAAAGAGTCAGACACGAGTTAGTGACCGAACAAGAGCAATAACCAGATACTTTACTAAGAGATCATCTCTAAAAGAACTGGATACAAAAAATGAAGTCCTCCCCTACTGGTTGAAGCAAGAGATAAACAAAAAGACCAGGAGGCAGCAGAAATGGGAGTTTAAAGTGCTCGTGACAAAAATAGCCAGTGCCCCCAGAAGTGAAGCCTTCCTAGAATTGCAGGAGGCAGGCAGCTGCAGTGCAGGCCTATGGAGAGCATGTTCAGCAGCTGGGACTAAAGTGAGAGGTTTAGCATGGCTGTGACTGAGCAGAGTGAGCACATGGCCTGCTGGAACTGAGGCACGGCAAGTTCTAGACTCTGATCATAGTTGCCACCCCTGCTCCTTCTTCCCAGAAGCTCTTAGAGCATCATTCCCAACACTGAGACTCTGTTAGAATCACTGAGGAGCTTTTACAAGTCCCAGATGCCTGAGCCCTATGTTCAGATGCCTGAGCCCTATGTTCAGGAACTCTGATTTATTTACTCTGTGGTGGGGCCTGAGCTACAGTACTTTTTAACCCTGAGTAATTCTAGGGCTTCCCCAGTGGCTCAGCAGTAAAAGAATCTACCTTGCAATGCAGGAGACAGAGGAGACATGGGTTCTTTCCCAGGTGGGAAACCCACTCCAGTACTCTTTCCTGGAGAATCCCTGGTGGGCTACAATCCACAGGGTCACAAAGAGTAGAACACAACTGAAGCTACTGAGCACTCATGCACTCACGCCAGTGATTCTAATGATTGACCAACTTTGAGACCCTAGAAAGACACTGGAAGGGAAGGACTGAGGTCCTGTCATTTGGCAGGTGGGGTTTTGATCCAGCACACAGAAAACAGCCAGCCCCTGTGACTTCATGTGGGGTGAAAACTGCACACCCTTGGGCTTGAGGCCCTGGCTCTCCAACCAGGCTGCATAGTGGAATCACCCAGGAGTTGTGTCAGGGGCTGGCCCCAGGGATTCTGATTTAATTGGCACAGGGTAGGGTGGCCCGGGTGGCAGAGCTGTTTAAAGCTCCTTGGGTGGCTTTAATGTAAGCGATGCTTGAGAACCAATGGCTTGTGGGACATTAAAGTCACTCATGAAACTGCCCTTTGAGATGCCTACAAATATTCAAGAGAAAAGGAAACTCTGGAAGGAATTTTACATTCCGTGTGAGTAGACAGAGGCTCAGAGCTATCAAGATTTAGATGTTCGTACAAATGCCTCTATATCAATATTTGCAGTCAGAATGTTTCAGGGACATTACCCAGATAAGTATTTCCACAGTTCTTAGGTCTGGGAAGGCAGTCAAATTGACAAGCCGAAAAGAACAATTGACAGACCCCCTCGCAGGGTGACTTACTCACCTGTCTTAAGCAGACAAATGGAGGTTTCACTTTAAGATTCACAGATTCACTGTAGTAAACACAACGTGCAAAAGTGTTACACTACATAAAAAATGAGACTTCACCTAGAATGAGCTATTTAAAGGTATCTATTTTCACTGCTTTAATCTTTAACTTGGGTGAATGCAGATTTGATTAATATTTACTGAATATCTAATAGGTGCCAGTCACAGTCTAAGGTGGTTCAGTGAAAATTAGTCTATTTAATCTTCCTGACAACAAATGGTGAGTTAGGTCTCAGTAGCAGCTATTTTGCTGATGAGGAAACACACACAGAGAGATCACTCATTTACCTGGGATCACACAACAAACATGGATGGGATTAGAACAGATCCCAAGTTGTGTTTTGTTTTGTTTTTTCCGACCTCACCAAGCTGCCGTTCTCCATCTCTACTAATTGACTTTAAAGTACCTCACAGTTTAACTCTCATTTGCCAATTTTAGTTCCATAGGATCATTTTCTTGTGATGGATTTCATGAAATACATGTGGAAAGTTGCTAAGTGTAGGATCCATATGAATCTAGTCTTACCTACAGAATCTAGACTGACCTACAGTATTTAGATTTACCTATGAAAGTGTTAGTTGCTCAGTCATGTCTGACTCTTTGTTACCCTATGGACTGTAGCCTACCAGGCTCCTCTGTCCAATATATATCTGCAATATAATGAAGAGAATTTTTTCCACCTAAAATTATTTTAAACCTCAGTAAGTAATATCTTCTTAGAGTCAGTAATCTTGAGAGTGTTGAAATCAAATCTATAATTTCATCAGTTGAGGAGGTTGCATTCTTAAATGACAGTGATTCTAATTATTGTATTCTACCATGTATGAATTGGGAGAAATTGCCATGTCTTTTTCTCAAAAGCTGTGGCTCAGGTACACTCTGATAATTTTCAGAACTGTGCAAAAGAAAGTGAGATGTTTCTGTTGGATGGGGTAGACACATGTAAAGAAGAATCAAATGTGTATTTAAAGTTATAATCTATGTGTAATTATAGTACATATTTAATAATTGTAGATTTTTTAACATTCTCAAGAGCTTTCATCTTAGATCACCTTATTCTACTCACTGAATCCCTGCCCCACAAAGAACACATTTGTGTCATAAGTCATAATTATTCTAAAAGCTCATATCATCATAAAGAAGGTAATCCTGTCTATGGCCTGCTAGGTCACTTCAGTTGAGTCCAACTCTTTGTGATTCTATGGACTGTAGCCCACCAGGCTCCTCTGTCCATGGGATTCTCCAGGCAGGAATACTTGAGTGGGTTGCCATTTCCTCCTGCAGGGAATCTTCCCAATCCAGGGATGGAACCCAAGTTTCTTATGTCTCCTGTATTGGCATGCAGGTTCTTTACCACTAGCACCACCTGGGAAGCTTCAAGGAACATACTCAGCTACTTAGAAAAAAATGCTATTTCCAAAGCGTATATTAGGCCTTCAGTTCAGTTCAGTTTAGTGGCTCAGTCGTGTCTGACTCTTTGTGACCCCATGAATCACAACACGCCAGGCCTCCCTGTCCATCACCAACTCCCAGAGTTCACTCAAGCTCACGTCCATTGAGTCAGTGATGCCATCCAGCCATCTCATCCTCTGTCATCCCCTTCTCCTTCTGCCCCCAATCCCTCCCAGCATCAGTCTTTTCCAATGAGTCAACTCTTCACATGAGGTGGCCAAAGTATTGGGGTTTAGCTTAAACATTGGTCCTTCCAAAGAATACCCAGGACTGATCTCCTTTAGGATGGACTGGTTGGATCTCCTTGCACTCCAAGGGACTCTCAAGAGTCTTCTCCAACACCACAGTTCAAAAGCATCAATTCTTCGGCGCTCAGCTTTCTTCACAGTCCAACTTTCACATCCATACATGACCACAGGAAAAACCATAGCCTTGACTAGACGGACCTTAGTTGGCAAAGTAATGTCTCTGCTTTTGAATATGCTATCTATGTTGGTCATAATTTTTCTTCCAAGGAGTAAGTGTCTTTTAATTTCATGGCTGCAATCACCATCCGCAGTGATTTTGGAGCCCCAAAAGATAAAGTCTGACACTGTTTCCACTGTTTCCCCATCTATTTCCCATGAAGTGATGGGACGATGCCATGATCTTCGTTTTCTGAATGTTGAGCTTTAAGCCAACTTTTTCAACTCTTTCACTTTCATCAAGAGGCTTTTTAGTTCCTCTTCACTTTCTGCGATAAGGGTGGTAGATTCTTTCCTAAATGCTTTCCTTGGTTGTGATTTATTATGATGATTTAAGTGATAATCTGTAGAAGTTAGACTTTAAATCTGCTTTTAAAAGAGAAATGATTTCATTTCTGTTGTTCATCTGAATATCCTAATGATGTATGCAATCAAAGTTACTTTTTCTATCATTTTTTTAGAGGCCTCCCTCAACCTAGAAATTCTTTTTGAAAAAAAAAAAATGCTTTTTGATTTTAAATTGCAAAAGACACTTCAGTTTATGCCACAGAACACAAAAGTAACTTTTTAAAAGATTTTTTTTTTAAGTAAAATGTTAGTTGTACCATTAGTTTCTAAATAACTTAAGGTTGCAGGTCAAAGAAAATCTCATGCCAAACTTACCTACTCAAAATGTGTTTTTCTGATTCCAGCGTCCAGCATCCCAATTCTTCCACCAGTTTCCAAATGTCAAGTCAAGTAACCAATAGGGTTGATAAAGAAACATTTACATCTACCCTGCTCATCATCACAAAGACTTATGTGGATGCCAGGATGCTCACCTCTGTCCTGGGAATAAACCCAAGCTCTCTGGACCCAAGGAATGTGAGGGCTTTAATTAACCCATGATCTTTAACATGAATCAGCGATCCTCCTGCTAAAATATGTCCACTACCTGCATCCAAAAAGCATTATTACCTGCCCCTGGGGGAATGGTTTCAGGGCCCTGGAAGACATGCCCAAATGCAGTGGCTCTGGGAGAAAGCCATGACCACAGGAACATTAGACTTCACAGTGGCCATGTTGAGAAACCCAGTTAAAAAAAAAAATTTACATTTGTGATCAGTTAACCTCATAAAGTCACACTTTACCTTTCAAACTTTGAACTAGGTGAACAGAGACATGATTTAATTTGTGGTTCTGCTGCATAGAAGCTACACATCATTTAAGTTTAGAATTTATTTTCAAATGTTTAAAAGCACCAGTAAATCATTTTTCTGTATTACTGACATTCGGATTTACCTGATCCATGAAACATTGTTATATTTTAATTATTATGAGCTGGTCTTGAATTTCAAAGTATCATTTGATAACTGATTTAATTTTCAAGATATAAAATATGGGCTCTCTTCCTACAAACAGAACTGCTTTTTTTAAAAAAGAGAAATATGGTCAAGATAATTGTTACACTCAGTTTTTATCATATGAAATCTTTAATAAGAAAAGCTTTTTTGCAGTAGCTTTGTGAATTGTTCCAACTTGCAGAATATGACTCCATCTATTCGCAGATGCTTATGTTAAAAATTGCATTATATTTTAGACAGTAGGTTAGGTGGACTAAACCCAGACATTTATTGCATTATGGGGAAGATCTATGCAATTATGTTTTGAAAAATATGCATAATATCTCTTCACCAATGTTCACCTCATTAAAAAAGAAATACCATTTCACTTTAGCTACAAAGACCTTTCATTGACAGAGGCGTGTTGGCTACAGTGATCTGTTGGAATTCTTTTTTCTCTCTCAGATACATTTTTAAAATACCTCTACCTCCGATGATTCAAAGATATATGATACTTAAAGATGCAGGTTGTTTTTTTCGTGGTTACGCATCAGTAACGCAACAAAGGTCAGCTTTGCTCTGTTTTGCATGTGATATGGTCGTATGTCTGACTATTTCTATCTATCTAGACTCACTTACTGCACTTTTCCACATTTCATGGTGTTTGTCCTTTTCAAAGCATCTTATGCTGTGTTAGAGCCTTGACTTTGTGAATTATTAACACTGGTACAATGCCTCCCAGAAATGAGACAGTATGAGTACTGAATTATCCTGTGTGTCTCCAACTCGATTTCCACACAACCTTGGCATCTGAGAAACAGGGAAGGTGGGATAGCTAACACTGAATATAGGAGACCTGGGCTCTTGGTCTGGGTCTGCTCATGCACTGGTGGTATGCCCCTACACAAAAGATTTTTTCTTTTGTACTATTTTTTAAGCTTTTTAAAACTTACTATGCCGTAGGTGATGTTCCAGGCCACAGCATAGATATCCTTCATTAACATGAGGCTTGTGGAATTATCCTGAGTACCAATTAGGATACCAAAACAAAATCATTTGGTCTTGTTTTTCTTACAACTTATCATCTACACCACATTTTGTATTTTATAGTGAGTTAAGCTATTAAGAGAGGATGAGAAGGAACTCAGTGAAGGAAAGTTTGTGTAGACTGACTCTTTTCAGACAAGCTTCCCACACATCATGTCTTCCCTGGTTTAGTGCCTCTTCCAGCAGGAAGGTAGACTGTGGACCACTTGAGGTTTAGGTTCTTTCCTTCCCTCATCTGAATCCCAGTTCCCAAGGACAAGAAAAGTTGCCCTAACTACTCTTTCTAAGAGCATCAGATAAGGAAAACTCAGCTGAAAGCACTGGGGTTCTGGAGAGTCCAGAGCAGAATTCTCAGGAGAGAGGAAGTTCAGGGATTGCAGTTTGCTTTGGTGGCTCAGATGATAAAGAACTCACCTATCAATACAGGAGACCCAGGTTTGACCCCTGGGTCAGAAAGATCCCCTGGAGAGGAAATGGCAGCTCACTCCAGTATTCTTGCCTGGGAAATCCCACAGACAGAGGGGCCTGGTCAGCTACAGTCCATGGGGCAAAGAGTCAGACAGGACTGAGCAACTAACACTTTTCCTTGCCAAGAGAGCATTCAGACTCTGAAGAGCTCAATGAGGCCAGGATACCCAAGAGCAGGCCTGAGGGGGTGAATCCAGCTCATTAGTGAATGCAGATAATGATAGCTTCTGTTTTAATACTTGATGGTACCGGAATCTGTAACAGTGCTCAGCAAACAGCTGTTGACAAGTGAATAGAATTGTTGTGAGGATTAAATTAGCTTTCACACATTTCGTTTTCACAGTGTTTGTGGCACTTAGATATATGTTAGGTTTTGTTTTGGTTATTTTGTTTTGTTTTATTTTGTTTGCTTTCTAAGTGCTAGAATCAGGACTCATAATATATCAAGCTTCTGATCTGTAATGGAATTTCCACACAAGCTTCACAGTTCAAGCTTCTGATCTGTAATGGGATTATCTTATTCCATGAAGTCAAATTTAAAATGCTAAACGAAGATAGGTTGACATAGACAAATCCTGAATCACGTTAGAGCAATTTTTCAATGAATTTAGATAGAGTAGCTACCAATCTGAAGCTGGTTAGGCCAGAAAACAGGTAGTGAAGAAAGCGTGTCTTGACAGAGCAGCAAGAGCCTAGGTGTACCCTTTAGGCAGCTGCCTGATTCTTGTCTCTGTTTCTACCTGTGGCGACTATTTGAATAGTGTTCTGAAGACTTCTGACAGACTTGAGAAAATGTGTGGGCAGCCTTCCACCTGGTCAGTAAGGAAAAACCTTGACCAGATAAAATAATTTGAATAGTCTTCCAACCATGATAATTTACTTACATATTAGCCACTTGTTTGTTAGCCACAAACCTCTCCCTTCCTCAAAGGCAAGTTTTCCTTCCCTTCTGCTTGCTCAGTGAATGTCACAGGCTCAGTAAATGCAGGCTGAAATAAACCACAAGGCCGAAATGAGGCTGAGCTGCCTTCCAGTCTCTAAGAACAGGTAATACTCAGGCTAGCCTCTGGGCAAGCACAACCCCAGGTTTCTCATTCCAACTTCTTCATCCTGGACTCATGGGGGTAGCGCCCCTTCCTCTCATCATAAATTCAAATCAAAGTAAGACAGACTTTTCTTTTATGAAATAAACTAGAAATACAGCATCAGATATAGTGTCCAATTCTTTTTAGTCCTTCATTCATTGAGTTCTTAACTTTTTACTCTATAATGAACAACTTTATAATTTGTAAACACTATATGTCCATGTGTACATGCTGAGTTGCATCTTTGTGTCCGACTCTTTGAGAGTCTTTGGACTGGAGCCCACCAGGCTCTTCTGTCCATGGGATTTTCTAGGCGAGGATACTGGAGTGGGTTGTCATGCCCTCCTCCAGGGATTCTCCCCAACCCAGGGATCAAACCTGCAGCTCCTGCAGCTCCTGCATTGCAGGTGGAATCTTTACCACTGAGCCATCAGGGAAACCCATAAACATTATATAACTTTATAGAAATATCAAGTACTTTATACAATGCTGTGGCTTTCCAGTCTCTCTCTTGAAGCCCTGTAACCACTCATAGGTCACAGAGTCCTTGGACTTGAAATCTATGACTTCTATTTTCATCTTTGTTAAAATGTACTTCAAATTTTCTTAAGAGTTAAAAATTGCTTCTCTAGTGTGTTCAGTTCATCCAGTATATAAAATTATCCAACAAAACAAAATCCTTCCAAAATTCACTCACAGATCCTTTTACAGGATGACATTCCCCAAACAAAACTTCATAATGCTCTTGTTTTATCCAAATCTCTTGAGAGGATTACATATCAAAAACAATTAAAAATTCCGTAGAAATGAGGTCAAAATGCTTCAGATGAATAAGAAATCCTCTAGGTCTTTTCTAAAAGCCAATGAACTTGGATTTTTTTCTCCCTCCTGTGTTTTTATTAAAAAAATTTTTTTTGTAAGTTTAACTTGTTTTTCTTAACTATCTCAGTGTTGTGGTTAGGTCATGAAATGTGGACTTTCTTCCAGAAAGGCATTTCCCACCATAAGTGAGATATTGTGATTGTTGCTCCAGAGGTTTGGCTGGGTCTCTGAATCTTGAGTTAGATTCCCCCAGGGTCCCTGCACCCTGTTCAGAGGCTCTGTCTCCTCCCTCCACAGCGCTGACTCTCTCCTTCTCCTCTGCTTTAAGATGCATATGTTCTCCTTCAGGCTTTTTTCTTTTCCTTCAGAGTTAATGCTCTTGCTGGCTTTATATTCCCATCCTTTCATGCTGTTGATTTCCCCCATGATCATGAAGATTAACCAAAGTAAAGATAAATTTCTGGTTTGTCAAACTGTGTAAACTCTGGCACAGAGTGCATACTCAAGAAATATCTGTGGCATTTTATTTCTTTTGAGTTAAAGGGAAAAGTTAAAGTTTAAAAGTTCCCTTCATCCCCTCCTAGCCATGTTAGGACTTTTTACGAGTTCAGACCATATGAAGTTGTGCCTATTTGATGATTCTGACCTACAGAAATGACAACCTCATATGATTCAAGTAATACCATGCTGCTAAGCAGCTGGGCATTCAGTTTATAAAGAGCTCTCACACGCATGACTAGGTAACCAACCAATGGTCTTGGTTAACCCAGCACTGAGGGGCTCCCAGGATATGAGATTTCAACTTTATAACAGGAAAGGAAGGAGTTAGTCACTCAGTCATGTCCAACCATGGTCCCCATAGACTGTAACTCACCAGGCTCCTCTGTCCATGGGATTCTCCAGGCAAGAATGCTGGAGCGGGTTGCCTTTCCCTTCTCCAGGGGATCTTCCTGACCCAGGGATCAAACTTGGGTCTACCATATTGCAGGCACATTCTTTACCACCTGAGCCAGCAGGGAAACCTTAGCAAACTGGGTGGGACTAGTTGGTCACCCGACTAGTGACTGACACTGCAGTCAAAATTCTGTTTTCTGTGCTTTCTTATTCCCTAAATGTGTACAGAAAAAATAAGTCCAAATTTATCATAATAATATTGGGTGGCCACAAAGTTCATTTGAGTTTTTCCATAAGGTGGAAAATGAACAAATTGCATCCAACCCAATATAATCATCAATAAGATTTATCAAAAGCCCACCATGTACAGACACCTCAGTCAATCTGTGTAATCTTCCCAATAATTCTATGAGGAAGGAAGTCTTCTAATCTCCATTTTCAGTTCAGTTCAGTTCAGTCACTCAGTCGTGTCCGACTCTTTGTGACCCCATGAATCACAGCACGCCAGGCCTCCCTGTCCATCACCAACTCCCAGAGTTCACTCAAACTCATATCCATCAAGTCAGTGATGCCATCCAGCCATCTCATCCTCTGTCATCCCCTTCTCCTCCTGCCCCCAATCCCTCCCAGCATCATGGTCTTTTCCAATGAGTCAACTCTTTGCATGAGGTGGACAAAGTATTGGAGTTTCAGCTTCAACATAAATCCTTTCCATGAACACTCAGGACTGAGCTCCTTTAGGATGGACCGGTTGGATCTCCTTGCACTCCAAGGGACTCTCAAGAGTCTTCTCCAACACCACAGTTCAAAAGCATCAATTCTTTGGCGCTCAGCTTTCTTCACAGTCCAACTCTCACATCCATACATGACCACTGGAAAAACCATAGCCTTGACTAAACGGACCTTAGTGGGCAAAGTAATGTCTCTGCTTTTGAATATGCAATCTAGGTTGGTCATAACTTTCCTTCCAAGGAGTAAGTGTCTTTTAATTTCATGGCTGCAATCACCATCTGCAATGATTTTGGAGCCCCCAAAAATAAAGTCAGCCACTGTTTCCACTGTTTCTCCATCTATTTCCCATGAAGTGATGGGACCAGATGCCATGATCTTCGTTTTCTGAATGTTGAGCTTTAAGCCAACTCTTTCACTCTCCTCTTTCCCTTTCATCAAGAGGCTTTTTAGTTCCTCTTCACTTCACTAGTCGCTAAAAGGAGGCACAAAAAAAGAATAACCTGACGGGGGTTGTGGAGTCTGAAGTCGTAGAGCAGGGAGCTGGGCACAGGAATTAAACCCCAAGTCAGCGCTCTTTTGTACAGCACACTGGCTCTCACTAGTTATCTATTTTAGACACAGTATCAATAATGCATGTATGTCAGTCCCAGTCTCCCAATTCTTCCTACCTCCCCTTTCCCCCTTGAAATCCATGTAATTGTTCTCTATGTCCGTGTCTCTGTTTCTTCTATACATGTCCAGCTCTTAACATGAGAAGCCACTCTCTGTCCACTCGGACCACTGCTCCCTACAAACAGCTTCATCTATGGCCCACACCCCCCTCCCCTTGGCTCTGCTCCCACTACTAAGGAGCAAAGGGGAGGAGGGCTAAGCTTCACCAGGTGGGCAGGTTGCTAGGTTGTGGAGAGTACTGAATCTTGAAAGTCATGCTAAACAATTTGGCTTTTACTTGATCGACAGTAAGGAGCCAGCTAAGGCTGATAAGCAATGGCATGAGCACACCGTTTTAGAAAGGTAAGTCAGAAGATCAACTTGGGCAGGGAGTCTCTCAGATTGCTTTCATTATATGAGCACTGACAAACTCTGATGCAATGGTGCTCAGCATATACTGTGTTGAACCAAGGCAATTAGTCAATTAAATGAAAAACGTCAACCTAATCCAGTTACATCAGCCTGTGATAATGTTCCCTATTTTCACTCTCCAATAGAAAATGCTCACACACAAGTTGTCAAGTTTTGTTGTGTCAATTAAACACTTCAGCTCTATTGGATCCTACTGTGTTCTAATATCACTAACATATTTAGTTAAAATGTAGTTTATTAATCTTATGTTAAGCCCTAAAAGGGCTTGCTTCCCTGGTGGCTCAATGGTAAAGAATCTGCCTGCCAATGCAGGAGACAAATGCAGATTGTAGCCTGGTGGGCTACAATCCATAGAGTCACAAAAGTCGGACACAGACACGATTTAGCATCTAAACCACCACCACAAGGCTTAAAAAGGAGTGACTGAACACATTTGATGCTACCTATGAAAATCAGTGAAAACCAAAAACAAAAATGAAAATGTTAACACTGTAAGGGGAAATGAGTGCTGAAATATGTCACCGAACCATGTTATCACTGTTCTATGTTTATTTGTGGATTCTAAGTAATTTGCCTAGAATTACATGGAAGGAGTTTCAGAAAAAGAAATGTGAAGACCTGCTTTAAGTTAAGGAAATAGCTCCTCAATGGATACGTGTATATGTATGGCTGAGTCCCTTCGCTGTGGAACTATCACAACATTGTTAGCTATACTGCAATACAAAATAAAAAGTTTAAAAAATAAAAAGACAGTATCTGCCCCCACCACCCTGGTCCCTATAATGGGGTTGTTGTTATTGTTGTTCAGTCACTAAATTGACTGTGTCCAACTCTTTGCAACCCCCATGGACACAGAGAGTCAGACAGTCCTTCTGCCAGGCTCCTCTGTCCATGCGATTCTCCAGGCAAGAATACTGGCGTGGGTTGCCATTTCCTTCTACAGGGGATCTTCCTGCCCCAGAGGTCAAACGCACATCTCTTGCATTGCAGGTGAATTCTTTACCACTAAGACATGAAGGAAGTCCCTATTATGGGGTAGATCTGCTTTAAGATGAATGAAACTGTTTTCTACATCCATATCCATAGTTCTGCATGGGTGTCCAAGCCCCTCACACCACAGGAAGCTTGATATATATTTCAACATGTGAGATAACATATACTTTGCACTGAGACTTTCTTGCTAAACTCAAGATCCTTACAATGGCTGCCAACTCCTAATATTTCAAAGACTGTCTACATTAATATCTTTCAAAGCCCCAAACCTTAGCAAGGAACAAAAATTGTTTTTGAATCTGCTTCAAGAATTAATATTAGAGAATAGGAGGTTCTCCTCTCAGCAAATTGAAGCTGAATAAATTGTTCTCCATCTCCTTAGAAATGGAATTGATTGCTGGAGGTGAATACTGCTGTGAGGAGGCAGGGTGCAGTGCTGGGGAGGGACGTGTGTGGGCTAGAGGGGCCTTTGTTCTGTTAAATTATTGGCAGATCTGTTTCTTCAAACCCCCCAGTGTAGATCTAAAATACAGGAAATAAGTATATTAGCTTGGAGTTACATTAAAGACAGCTGGAATGGCTCGATGATCACTGCCTATTTTCTTTGATGACTGTGTGCCCACAGAGTAGCCTGCTCCCAAGCATTTCTGGGTGGCCGCTCACATCCTCGCCACTGTGAGAGATGAATTGAAGCAATCCCGTGTAGACCTGCATTCAGTCTTTTCCCTGGAAAAAGACAGCAAATCCAAGAGACTTTTCCTTGTGGTGTTTCTGGGCATCTGCTTTGTCACTCCCTGCCCCATACAAGCAATGATTCTGTGGTTTGAGGATTTGGTGTAGTTTTCCTTGTGGATTTAAAAGACCCAGAGTTCAAAGCCCCCTCCCAAAGGTCCTGGTAATGGCTTTGGCTTTATTTTTTTCTATTTATAAAAATGACATAATTCTTGTAATCTACCAGTAAATATCAAACAGAATAATGAGACTAAAAGAAAATCTTACTTCCTAAAAGCAGCCACTGTAACTGCTAATATTTTGGCAGTTTTTTCTCCCAGTCTTTCTTAGCTGTTTTAATTTAGCCTAGAACAAACTGTGTGTATACAATTTTGTATCCTGCACTGTCTACCTGACTGTTATAACCTATGCATCTCCCATTAATTCTAAATCTTCTCTGTTTTGTCATTACCGGCCAAACAAGTGTATCTAGATCCATGTATTGGATTAAATAGAAAAAAAATAGAATAGAAAAATAGAAGAAAATATTGGATTTTCTTCTCCTACAACCTGTGGATTTTTATCATTTCATGCTTTCTTATTTATGTATCAAATTAAATCATTGACACCATCTAAGTGAAAGGTGTCTTTCAAAGGGATAAAGTGTTCTTCATTATAAGCCCAGAAATATGCTCTAAGGTTGTACTGACATTTGAATGCTAATTTCTAAAACAAAAGAAGAAATGATATCCCCTAGACACACACAGAGCAACAAGAAGATTAGAGGGAGATTTGAAAGATGAGATTCATATGCTACTTCAGCATTCCAGAAAAGCATCCATCACTTAACTGACAGTCAGGGTCCTCACTTGTCGCTTATCTGCCGTATGATCTTAAATATGTCACTGAACTTCCCCACAGAGGCTTTATCTGGGAAATGGGAGAAATAATACTTCATATAAGGACTATTTTGTTTGTTTGTTTCATCGCTAAGTCGTGTCCGACACTTTGTGA
This sequence comes from Aepyceros melampus, assembly GCA_006408695.1. Taxonomy (NCBI): domain Eukaryota; kingdom Metazoa; phylum Chordata; class Mammalia; order Artiodactyla; family Bovidae; genus Aepyceros; species Aepyceros melampus. The sequence goes on from SJXQ01009727.1 coordinate 311,176, forward strand.
CCCCATGGACTGCAGCATGCCAGACTTCCCTATCCTTCACTATCTCCTGGAGTTTGCTCAGGGAGATTTAGCATAATCTAGTATATAATCACTTTTTAGCATATAATCAATATTTGTTGGAACTCTGTCCTTACTATTCAAAGTGAAATCTTTTCATAATACATTTGTGTTAATGTAAACAATATAAAAATAGAGAAGTGACATTTTCAAAGGCCTTAAAAATATAAGAACCAGTTCCTTAACTTCATCCTCCTATAGCTAGCATTTTTTTAAACAGATAGTCCCTATTTTGCCTAGGCTGACAATGTTTTTTTTGACATCTGTATAGCAGTCAGTATACTTTATTCATCTTGGTTGACTATGGATGTAGATTCTCAAGAAATCTAATTTCATTAGTTGATCATAATGATGCACACTCGGGAAACCCAAATGATTAGTGTAGATAGAATTCTAGGACCTTGTTTCAACAAGTGTATGCATAAACCGCTTTTAGTACAGTCGAGCATTTTCAAAACCACTATATACATATAAAGAAACCACATGGCTGCCACACATTCATTCTTCCATGGTTATTACAGTTGATCCACTTTCTCCTCTTTCTGCACGTTCTTCAGTTCCATGCCTCCCTTGCCTTCGGCTTGACTGAGACAACAATCAGTTGGATAGGGACTCTATCAGCCTCCATCCCTCATCTCGGGTCAGCCTCTATCCTTCTCTTCTGTGAAGGCAAGGACTTGGATGTCTGCAGGGACTCTATCATCCTCTTCTGCCCTTGTGTCTTCAAACTCTCTACCCCTTCTAGCTGTTTCTCCTCCGCAGTGCTTTTCATCACCAACAACTGACATTCTTCAATCCACCACTTTCCATGGTTTCTCTGAGACAGTCAGTCCTCGCCTGACCTTCCTCCTCTTTTCTGGTCTTCTCTTTTCACTGTTCCATCTGCTCTGCTCAGGCATCAAAATCTACACTCAGAAAGGACCCCGGGGAATTCCATGGCTGTCGAAGGATTAAGACCTTGTTGTTTCACTGCCATGAGCCCAGGGCTCAATCCCTAGTCAGGAACTAAGATCCTGCAAGATGTGAGGGAAAGAAAAAAAAAAAAAAAAAAAAAATGTCCTTTGAGCATGTCAAAGAAATGTAACATTACTGTTGGATTTCATTGTTTGACTTGAGTAAATAAAGGAGACATCCATATTCAACTCTTTCTTCTTTTTACATAGCTTATGTGGCAGAAATAAAAATAAACATATGCACCATCAATCTTTTGTTTCTCATTACCGTCTTACCTAAGATACACACAACACACACAATCTTGACATGATTTGTTGTCTTTCAATGCTTAATAATTAAGAATCCCCATGTGCTGGACTTTGAGAGAGTACAGAAAAATATAATGATAACAGTTACCCTCACTGAGCTCCTCATATTTGCCGGGAGGTTTACATAACAACAACTTTGCCCAGTAGGATTAAATTCTCCAGTTCTACATGGAATAATGTTGAGGCTTCGAGTTTTCAAGTTCACACAGCTTGTAACCAAAGGGCTAGAATTCAAGCTGTTTCTTTATAACACAATACTTTCTCTTTATGACTCAACATTAAATATATATAACAGCTCCTCAGAGGTACTGAGGAGGGGTGATGACTGTGGTTAGCTTTGAGTTTTGATCAAATTAATTATGTGGGGTTTTAAAAATTTATTCATTTGTTTTTCTAAAACTAAGAAAAATATGCAGTTCTACAAAATTTGAGTTTTGAAAAAAGTAAAAATAAGTCACTCCTACCCTCATTTTTCATTTCAATTTACATATCAATTTTTCTCCTTCCTCATAAAATCATGCACTTTGGAAGCAAAGATAAGCATATTTTATGAAAAATATGAAAATACATTCAGAAAAGTTAAGTGCTGGCCTTTTGCTGGTCACTCCTAAGACCTGTAGAATAGGAATGTTTACATGATTCAGGAGGTGTTGAAACTGTGTCTCCTGAAAGTTCATTAATTATGGACATTTTCTCTTTTTCTCTCCATGGAATTCTAGGACTAGAAAAGACCTTGTTATGTAGCTCCAATATAAAAATAAACAATGACCTGAGAATAAAATGTAATTGGGGCAGGCCTAATGAGAGTCAGGAGTATGCGTAATGAGAGGCAGGCAGTGGGCCTAATGAGAAACTTTACAGACTCTGTTTCTTTCTATTGCCCCTTTTCTATTTTTCAGGGTAATCTGTTAGGTTCTGTTTTACTGAAATTTTCAGCATATTTTCCCTTATGCTTTCTTATAAGTTTCTAATGTAGTGAACATAACGGCATGATGTGGTAAGGTTTACTGTAGTGTAGGTAGATACCCAGGGCAGTGGTAAAGTAGCAGAGGAAAATCCTTGTTAGATCTGGTGGTTCTGTGCTGTTCTGGTGCCCAATCTTTTCTCATCTTGGAAGCTAGTTATAATTGAAGGGAATACCAGATGCTTCAGGGCTTTCTCCTAGGTCAGGAAAGGCAAACAGAGATGATATATGAAGTTGAACTGACAACATGAGATAAAGGTGGAGTTTATAGCTGTTCCCAAAATCAATGGAAAAGAAAGCTCTGATTAACATTAAACACTTGTCACATCATGCCAGTCCATGGGGTCGCAAAGAGTCGGACATGACTGAGAGACTAAGCACAGTAGAGCACGTCATGCCTATCCTAGGTTTTGACCATTCCTTTATAACAAGACTGTAAATCCCTCTATTCAACTGTTAACTCCTTGAAAATATGAACTGATTTATTCCTTGTTGTATCTGCACTGGCTAGTACAGCTTTAGCATAGTCAACCAATATTTGGAAATAAATGGAAAATAAATTAAGAGAATATAAATAATGATTTAAAGCTATTTTGAAGTCTATTTCTGGGATAGTCTTGTCTCATAAATAATTCTTAAATGTGAGCTATTATACCTACAATAACTCAGAAAACATTGGTAGGGTTCTAGGTGGGAAAGATGTATCTGCTGAGAAATTTGACCTCATATTTGACCTTATGAGAATCTATGGTTTAAATTTATATTGCTTATGATATCCACAATACTCAAATTTAGAAATAAATTTAAAATGTGGTCCAGTTGGAAACAGCCCTGGAACAACTAGCAAAAACAAAGCATCTTTGGCAGGCTACATTCCAGACGAGGGCCACAAAGATGTCACCTCTGCTAACACTCCACCAACACTAGCTCATAGTCCAAAATCAAAAATACATAAGGAAACAAATCACCATGAGAAACAGTATAAATAGCAAACAACAAAATTAGATTCTAAGATTTTCATATAATAAATAATTGGATAATGATTACAAAATATATTTTTTAAATGATTAAAGAAATAAAAGATGGAAACAAAAATGAGAAAAGAAAATAAATTATTAAAATAAGAAGCAAACATATCAAAGAATTTTAAGTTTTTAAAAGGGACTATTAACAGAAATTCACTTTATGTAAAATACATATGTTATAATCAAATGCACTACTTCCAATCCAGTGGACAAATAAAGAAGAAAAAAGTCAGCCAATAAAAAAGCAGGCAGAAAATGAGAAAGACAACAGCAACAAACATCCAAAGCATAGAAAAGACAGGGAAATTTGAAAACAGACAGTAAAAATAAAATTAAAATGCATTAATAGTAAACAAACGGAGAAGGCAATGGCACCCCACTCCAGTACTCTTGCCTGGAAAATCCCATGGGCGGAGGAGCCTGGTAGGCTGCAGTCCATGGGGTCGCTAAGAGTCGGACACGACTGAGCGACTTCACTTTCACTTTTCACTTTCATGCATTGGAGAAGGAAATGGCAACCCACTCCAGTGTTCTTGCCTGGAGAATCCCAGGGACGGGGGAGCCTGGTGGGCTACTGTCTATGGGGTCGCACAGAGTCGACACGACTGAAGCGACTTAGCAGCAGCAGCAGCAGCAATAGTAAACAAAACGTAAATGGACTAAACTCAAGTTAAAAGGAAAGGATTGTTGTATTTAACTTTAAAAAAATTTTATCGAGGTATAGTATTCACAAAGGGAAATGTGTGTAACTGCACAGCTTGCTAAATTTTTGTCAACTGAACTCACCTGTATAAATAGCACCTGGGTCAACAAATATTACCAGCACCTCAGAAGTCTCTCTCTCTTGCCTCTTTCACTCATTTCCCTACTCTTCCCCAAAAGAGCAACCACTATCTTGATTCTAACAGCATAGATTAATTTTCTTTTTATTCCAGTTTAAAGATGTATATATGTAAAGCAAAATACAAAACTTTCAGAAGACAGTCTTTATGCTTTCAGAGTTAGGAAAGACTTCTAAAGCACAGAAACACATATAAAGAAAAGAACTGATCAGTTTGACTTCACTAAAAGAAAGAATTTTGTTCATCATAAGACATAAAAACAATAAATAATCTAGTTACAAACGAGAAAATATTTGCAATTTGAAATATAACCACCAAAGGATCAGAATATATAATTCCTAAAAATCAATAAGAAAAAGATAAACTACCTATTGACTTGAAAACTAGATAAAGACTTAGATATTTCATATGAAAGGAAACCTTAATAGCCATTAATATAGCACCAGATATTCAACATCAGTGGTCATATAGGGAATTCAAATTAAACTGTAACCACCAGGTTGAAAAAAAATGAAATATATATAGTGATTAAGGGTACAGACTCTGGAGTTGTCCTGGCTGGGTTCACACCCCAGATCCACATACCTAGTTAGGTGCTTTTGGGCAAATTATCACACTTCTTTGGGCTTTGGTTTTCTTATATATAAAATAAGGCTATTGATTCTTCCTACATTATAGAAGAACAATTATTAACCTCATTAATATTTTGTTTAGGCCAAAATCTTTCTTATCTTTGACTTCATCTTTGGCCTTCAGGAGGTCCTCTCACTTCTATTTTTAAATATATAGAAAATTTTCTCTCTTTTCCCCACTCCTATCACTCCCACTTTGGTCCAGATTCCCTGATACCTCTCACCCAGACAATCATGATGACCGATTGAATGGCCTTTCTACTTCAGCACTGACCTCTGTAGGCTGTTTGCAACACAGCTGCAAGAATGGTTAGTGTTGAGGCATGCTCAGAACCACGTCACTCCATCACTCAGAACCCTCCAGTGCACTCCCATCCTGCCCTGTAAAAGCCAAAATTCTGACTAAGCTCTTCAAGTCCCTCAAGGTTCCTAGATCAGCTTGTTTCTGGTTCTCCCTCTGATCTCTGCTTCTTCCATTCTGCTCCTCCATTCCAGACACACTGGGTTCCTTGCTACTTGCTCTAGTCAGAATGCTCCTCTTCCATAGGTCCACCTGGCTTGTTTTTTTACTTGTTTTTTAAGTCTTCACTTTAAGTCAGTGATAGCTTCATTGGGCACTGTCTAAAATTTCAACATCACTTGTTTTTGTTTTTTGTTTTTTTTCCCCCAACCTCCAATGAGGGGAAACCAAAGATCAGAAATAATCTGGAACTATTGAAATTTCTGGGACAAAGTTAGTAGCCAAAGGAAGTTGTTCAGCCAACATATTGAATAACCCTACTTTTTCCTACTTAGCTTGGCTACATAGCATATCGGATCATTTCTGACCTCTGTACTTTCCCTCTCTGATTTTCTCCATCAGGCTTGCTCTCTCCTGGGGTGGGAGGGTCTAACTCAAGTGTTCATTCCTTCAGGCCTGAGTATCAGGGACTGCTGTCTAACAGTTGTGGTTCTCATCTCCCTGGCAGCAAAGTGAGCTCCTTGGTGGGGGGTGGGGAACCTTGATATCCCCTTTTTTGCCTTTTTTTTTTTTTAACCTTAGCTCATATCACTAATATACTTTATTTTAGCTGTGAAATGAAAACATAACAATCTTGTTTAGTGTTTCCTCTATAGAATTTAAGTTACAAAAGACAAGGATTTTTGGTTAAGTTTTGTTCACTAGTGCATTTCAACACCTAGAATAGTGGCTGGCACATTGTAAGGCCTCAATAACTTTTTGTTGAGTGAATCCATAAATGAATGAATGAATGAACACCTAGTTTGGGCAAGAGTGTGAAGCAGCTGGAAGATTTACACATTGTTGGCAGGAGTGTAAATCTGAATGACTTTGAGAAATAACTTGACAGTACTGGTTAAGCCAAAGATGGATGTCCCTTCTGACTCAGATGTTCTAGTCCTGGAAGATACTCTTTAGTTAAATACTTCATATGGGCATCAGGAGACAGGTATGAGAATAGTCAAAGTTCCACCATTTGTAATAGAATAGGATTAGAAACAACCCAAATGTTCATCAAGAGTAGAATGGATAACTGCATTTCCACTGTTTATACTGTATAGCTAGAAAAATAAGTGAATTAGGACTATAACAAAACAACACAGATAAATCTCAAAAACAAAATATTGAGCAATATATTCAATGTGATTTCATTTATATAAATTTGAAAAACATAACAACTAAATAATATGTTGTTTAGAAATAGTAGGATTTGCAGGCAAAACCAAAAACAAGGCCATAAGGTACATAAAATTTAGGATAGTGATTCCCACAGTGGCAGAAAGGAAGAGATGGAATCACTGAGGACAGAGAGCAGTTTCAAAGTGTAAAATCCATGTTCTTTTTCTTTTGTTTTGTTTTATTTATTTATTACTTTACAATATTGTATTGGTTTTGTCATACACTGACATGAATCCATGATGGGTGTATATGTGTTCCCCATCCTGAACCCCCCTCCAACATCACTCCCCATCCCATCCCTCTGGGTCATCCCAGTGCACCAGCCCCGAGCACCCTGCATCAAACCTGGACTGGCGATTCATTTCACATATGATAATTTACATGTTTCAATGCCATTCTCCCAATCATCCCGCCCTCACCCTCTCCCAGAGTCCAAAAGACTGTTCTATACATCTCTGTCTCTTTTGCTATCTCTCATACAGAATTATCATTACCATCTTTCTAAATTCCATAATATGAGTTAGTATACTGTATTGGTGTTTTTCTTTCTGGCCTACCTCACTCTGTATAATAGGCTCCAGTTTCATCCACCTCATTAGAACTGATTCAAATGTATTCTTTTTAACGGCTGAGTAATACTCCATTGTGTATATGTACCACAGCTTTCTTATCCATTCATCTGCTGATGGACATCTAGGTGGCTTCCATGTCCTGGCTATTATAAACAGTGCTGTAATGAACATTGGGGTACACGTGTCTCTTTCAATTCTGGTTTCCTCGGTGTGTATGCCCAGTAGTGGGATTGCTGGGTCATAAGGCAGTTCTATTTGCAATTTTTTAAGGAATCTCCACACTGTTCTCCATAGTGGCTGTACTAATTTGCATTCCCACCAACAGTGTAAGAGGGTTCCCTTTTCTCCACACCCTCTCCAGCATTTATTGCTTGTTGACTTTTGGATCGCAGCCATTCTGACTGGTGTGAAATGGTACCTCATTGTGATCTTGATTTGCATTTCTCTGATAATGAGTGATGTTGAGCATCTTTTCATGTGTTTGTTAGCCATCCATATGTCTTCTTTGGAGAAATGTCTGTTTAGTTCTTTGGCCCACTTTTTGATTGGGTCGTTTATTTTTCTGGAATTGAGCTGCAGGAGTTGCTTGTATATTTTCGAGATTAATTCTTTGTTGCTTCATTTGCTATTATTTTCTCCCATTCTGAAGGCTGTCTTTCCACGTTGCTTATAGTTTCCTTTGTTGTGCAGAAGCTTTTAATTTTAATGAGGTCCCATTTGTTTATTTTTGCTTTTATTTCCAACATTCTGGGAGGTGGGTCATAGAGGATCCTGCTGTTGTTTATGTTGGAGAGTGTTTTGCCTATGTTCTCCTCTAGGAGTTTTATAGTTTCTGTTCTTACATTTAGATCTTTAATCCATTTTGAGTTTACTTTTGTGTATGGTGTTAGAAAGTATTCTAGTTTCATTCTTTTACAAGTGGTTGACCAGTTTTCCCAGTACCACTTGTTAAAGATATTGTCTTTCTCCATTGTATATTCTTGCCTCCTTTGTCAAAGATAAGGTGTCCATAGGTGTGTGGATTTATCTCTGGGCTTTCTATTTTTTCCATGGATCTATATTTCTGTCTTTGTGCCAGTACCATACTGTCTTGATGGCTGTGGCTTTGTAGTAGAGACTGAAGTCAGGCTGGTTGATTCCTCCAGTTCCATTCTTCTTTCTCAAGATTGCTTTGGCTATTCAAGGTATTTTTGTATTTCCATACAAATTGTGAAATTATTTGTTCTAGTTCTCTGAAAAATTGTATAGACCTATGTTATATTATCTATTTTTATGTTTCATAGTTATAAATATTCCACATTATCTACTTTCTATATAATAAAACTAATTTAAAACAAAAATATAATGAAAATGATTAAAGAAAAAGATAGACAATTCACTGAATAGGAATTCCCATTGGTCAAGAAACAGGAGAAGCTGACCAAACTCACCATAAATCAGAGCTAGAAATAAAACAATATTACGGTAATATTTATGAAACTGGCAAGCTGTTCAAAAGTTATCAAACTAGATGTTTTTCAGGTTTCAGGGAAACAAATATTCTAATAAACTGCTCATGAAAAGGTAAAAAAATATACTCACTTAGAAAGCAATTTTGTTTTATCTATTAAATTAGTGATGTGTAAACCTACAGCCAGCAAATTTTCAAAATGGTACCATTTTTCCATCAGAATATCTTCAAAATAATACCATTTTTTGAAAACATACAAAAATAATATTTTAATGAGTATATCTTTCTAGGTAGAATAGACTACATGGGATGGGGCCAGGAGTAGTAGTCAAAAGGGTCTGTCTCTATTTGTAATGTTCTATTATTTTTAAGCATATTTATGTATTGCTTGTTTAATTATATTTTCTTTTGCAAAAGAAATACAATTAAAGCTGCATACCAAAATTTGCAGCTAATTAAATGTAGTACTTAAATGAAATTAGAGCATTTATAGCTGTTAGTGTTTATATTAAAAACTACAAATAACTTGAATTTATGAGTTAGGATATCAAGAGGTGAGAAAAGGAACAAGCAGAACAAGTCCAAAGAACAAAATTAAGTTAAAAATAAAGATAAAAGTAGAAAAAAATAGAAAAAAAAACCCTGCAATAGAGAACATCAACAAAAACCAAAACTTGTCTCCTTAAAAAGACCAATAAGGAGACTTCTCTGGAGGTCCCATAGACTCTGCTCTCCCAATAGAGGGGGCACATGTTCAACCACTGGAGAGGAACTAAGATGACACATGCTGTGCAGCCTAAAAATCAGAATAATAGCAAAAACAAAACAAAAAAACTGAAAAGGCCAACAAAATAGACAATAAGGCAAAAAAGAGAATAAAAATTAATAATGTTAGCAAAGAAGAGGAGGGCATAATCACAGGTGCTGTGGAAATTACAGGGGAGAACATGGCAATCATGACTAATGTAAATAAATCTAAAAACTTAGATGAAATGGACAATTTCCTAGAAACATGCAACTTATCAAAACTGTCTGAGGGGGGAAAAGCTACATAGACCTTAAAGAAATTGAATCTGTTTCTAAAAATCTATTCACCAAAAAATACACAAAGCTCAAGTTGTTTCATAGGTGAGTTCTATTTAACTTTCAAAGAATGGATCATTTGGTTTTTATATAACCTGTTTAAGAAAAAAAGATAAAGGAGGAATGCTCCCCAAATCATTTAATGAAGTTATTATAATACTCCTGAAATAAAAGTCAATGGCTATAGTAAAAATGAAATATACATGTTGATCTCACTTATGAACATAGATGCAAATGTTGTGAACACAGTATCAGCAAGAAAAATTAATCAATGTAAAAACAAGCACAATATGACTGAACTGGATTTATCCCAGGAATGTTAAGTATCCTCTAATATTAGCATATTGTAAGTATAATTTAGGCTTCCCCCAAATTATAGTGGTAAATGTGCTAGTGGTAAAGGACCCGCCTGCCAATGCAGGAGCTGCAAGAGATACAGTTTCGATCCTTGGGTCAGGAAGAACCCCTGGAGGAGGCATGGCAACCCACTCAAGTATTCTCGCCTGGAGAATCCCGACGACAGAGGAGCCTGGTTGTCTACACAGTCCATAGGGTTACAAAGAATTGAACAAAACTGAAGCAACTTAGCTTGCCCCTGAGTATAATTTAACAAATGAAAAGAAAATATCTCTGTAGATATAGAAAAAATATTGAATATGAAAGATTCAGCACATATTTATTTTTTAAATTCTTGGCAAAGTAGAGAAGGGAAGAATTTTATTTATGGATAAAATGTATCTGATAAAAACCCATAGGAAACATCATACATGGTAGTGAACCTTTAGAAGTTTAATCTCTTTAAAAAATTTTAAGTATTCTTTTGATGTATGTTTTGGCTGTTCTCTATATCTTTTTATCTTAAGCAGTGAACATCTTGATGTAATCTATGCATACTTAGAACGTTGTTTGCTTAGGAAAAATTCCAAGAAGTAGAATTGTTTAGATCAAGGTTTAACATCCTATAAATTGTATTATGTTTTCCTAAATATCCATGAAGGAAGATTGTGCAAACTTACAGCGACAAAAGGAAATTCCCGAAGGAATTTGGAATAATATAAATTTGGAAAATAAAAAAAAAGTTCCCTTTTTATTCATTTCAATTATGCAATAGATATCACTACTGAGCATCATGATATGCTAAACTCTCTGCTGGGAGTTGGTATTCAATGACAAACACAACAAATATGCTTGGTGCCCTTCTGAAGCTTACAGATTAGTTTTGAGGTCATCTGCCTATCTTCTTTAAGAAATTACTTGTGTATGACTTACCCATTTTTCTGAGTTTTCAGTTTGATTCTACAGAAGCCAAAATTCGAGGGTCTTCAGTATCTGGAATATAGAGTCCAAGAAATGAGATCTCTTCAGGTAGAGTAACTTTGTTTTCCAAACCAAAAATTGAACGGATGATAGAAAAGCGCAATAGTACTTAGATAGAGACAAGGGAACAAAGTATATGAAAATAAGTCCATCCCTGAAAGTCTGAAATATATGATTTCTCACCCATGGCAAGGGAGGAAGTGCTTACACACAGAGAGTTCGGGGATATAAACCACAGGCTATATCATATCCCCAGTTTTGCCTTGAGTAGGTTCTACAGTAATTTGGCTAAAGTTAAATTCAAAAACCGCTATGGAGGAGAGCCCTTCAATAGCATTTATCATTCTCAATCAGCAACTTTAATTTTATTAATTAAAAAAATAATAATAAAAACCTCACCAATGACAGGAGAACAAACTAGCTTCAGCTACTCCTTCCTCCCAAATCAGACATGAATAAACTATGTAATTGAGAGAAAGCATGGAACCAAGCAAGTAATAAAAACTATAAGAACACCTAGAGAGGTGAGAGGTAGTCTTGATGTGGTATGAAAAGGGGCCACATCTGCACAGCAGCCAAAGCAGGAGCCTGAGGAGAGGATCGGTTAGAGATGTGAACTTCTGTGTTCTCTATTGCTCTCATTATTTTGGACTGACCTTCATCTGCCTCATTGCAATAACCCCAGGCACCCATTGTCATATCAGGAGTAGCATCTGGGTCGTGAAGAAGTTGATGAAGGTGGACGATGATCAGTTGCCCTGCCCTTGAGCATCCTCTCCTCCATCCCCTGTGCCTCTAAATTCCCAGGCTGATGGAAAATAACCTAGAGAGACTGTCTCTTGCCAGTGTTGCTATGTTCTAAGGATTTAAGGGTCAGTCCCTGACAGAGGAATTGCCAGAGGAGTGAACTCAGTTCAGTTTGAGGGGGATCTAAAATCTGATGGTGCTGGAGGCTTTCTCCACTGTGGAGCACATCCCTTCTCATCTCCTAAAAATCTCTGAAGGAACACTCTAGTGTGTGCTCCTTGTAACATTTCTTTGTAACATTTGGAGACAGGGTTGACCCCAGAATTATATGAGCTCACAGGCCAAAATAATCAGATGCCCAAGGAGCACCACCACTGAAAAGAGACCAAAATGTGGACATAGACCGCAAGAAGCAAAATGATTGAAACAGGCAAGCTGACAATTTAAAATAGGCTATTGAAGAGATAAAGAATATTAAAGATAGATATTAGATAAAGATATTTAAACATAGATAAAGATTAGATAAATATAAAATATTAGAGAATGTTAGTAATTTGGGACAAGTACAAGATGTTATAAAAATAATCAAATGGAAATATTAAACACAAAAAAGATTAAAATAGAGAACAACAGACACCACTTTTATCTAATACAAAATCGAAGTGAAGTAAAATTTGCTCAGTCTTGTCTGACTCTTTGTGACCCCATGGACTGTAGACGGCCAGGCTCCTCTCTCCATGGAATTCTCCAGACAAGAATGGAGTGTGCTGCCATTCCTTTCTCCAGAGGATCTTCCCAGGCCAGGGATCGAACCCCAGGCTCCTGTATTACAGGCAGACTTTTTACCATCTGAACCACCAGGGAAGCCCAAAACAAAATTGGAATTAGTCAATTAATGGAAAAGTCACTTAAAGCAAGGAATCATTTTTAAATGACACAAATACCTTCAACATTTTTTACTTACATAAATGCATCTTAATTTGCCAATCTTTTGATAGTCAGTGCTTTTTCTTTGAATCTTGGAGTTCTAGGATATCTTTCTTGCACAAAGCACACTCAAAATATATCTACCAGAACTTCCAGTTCCTATTTCTGTGTCTTTAATTCAGAGCCAAGAATTAAAAGACACGCGCAACGTATGTGAGTTGAGTCCTTCTGTATTTCAGTGTATTTTTGTAACATTTTACAGTTGTCACTACTAATTTAGTAGCATTTTCTATGCAACTAATTTTTACCATGTCTTTCTACACATTTAACTTAGTGTTTTGAAAAAAACAGTTCTTTTTCATAGTCACACTTAATCTACATAGATAAATTAACTGTTACTAATACCAGTTTAAAGCAAACATGTAAGACTTTGGGAGTAATGCAAGTGACTCTTGTTAAGGCTAAAAATTTATGTGGTGGGTGTAGGAGTGACTTGGGGAACTGGAGAGTAATCTGATGCCATCAGCATTTGCTGTGCAAAAGGCATTGTCACTGTGCTTTCTGGCACAGTCTTTCCCTCCATATATGTTCATGATTTATTTTGTGTACAAACTCATTCTGAACATCATCAAAAATACACATGTAGCCCAAAAGAACTTTTTGCAGGATCTTTGTGGGGTAACTTTGAAGTGCCTAACAGTTTGGAAACAAAATAAAAGTAGCTCTAAAGCACCAAAGTAAGTCAAAGCTAAAACTTTCATTCAGATTAGATTTTTGCATCCATGGTTCTTATGTGAAAATAGAACTGCCTTCCTTGGAAACAAAGAGAAATACATTCTTGTACTATAATAATTCATAATTTTTGACATTTTACCTATATTGTCAAGGATGTGCAGTAGCTTCAATACAAAGAGACCTTAAGGAGGGGGCTTAATGAATCTTGCTGAAAAAGAAAGCTCAACAAAGTTAATCAGTATAAAATAAGAGTTTTTTGGAGTTCAATACTAGCAGTGACAATCTACCCTCACCACAGCTGAACTCTCACAAAGAAACAAGTCACGCAAGCTTAATTTTCATCAGCTATTGATTTATAGATATTCGTGTCTCCATAAAAATCATTTGGTAGCTGTTTTCTAATTAAGTGGCATTATTTAAATGTCATATATTTTTTGTCTTCATTTTCATTGATTTCTCTGATTTATAAACTCTTTCACATGTTTCAATTTCTTATCATGTTTAACACAATCAATGTTCTACTCTAAGCTTCAAGCCTTCTATTGAATGCCTTTACATAATCTAATCTGCCATAGTTCAGAAATTGAATTCAAACTCTTCTTCATAATAAAAATGATTTTAACCTTTTGCTGTAATTTTTTCTTTCCTTTGTCAGTCAAATTAATGAACTCTTTAACCATCTGGAAAACAAAAAAAATTAAGAGCTTTAATATTGAATATTACTATTTACATATAGTGTTATATACTTGTATCAGTTAAAGCAACAGTTAGAACTGGACATGGAACAACAGACTGATTCCAAATAGGAAAAGGAGTACGTCAAGGCTGTATATTGTCACCCTGCTTATTTAACTTCTATGCAGAGTACATCATGAGAAACGCTGGACTGGAAGAAACACAAGCTGGAATCAAGATTGCTGGGAGAAATATCAATAATCTCAGATATGCAGATGACACCACCCTTATGGCAGAAAGTGAGGAGGAGCTAAAAAGCCTCTTGTTGAAAGTGAGAGAGGAGAGTGAAAAAGTTGGCTTAAAGCTCAACATTCAGAAAACAAAGATCATGGCATCTGGCCCCATCACTTCATGGGAAATAGATGGAGAAACAGTAGAAACAGTGTCAGACTTTGTTTTTTTGGGCTCCAAAATCACTGCAGATGGTGACTGCAGCCATGAAATTAAAAGGCGCTTACTCCTTGGAAGAAAAGTTATGACCAACCTAGATAGTATATTCAAAAGCAGAGACATTACTTTGCCGACTAAGGTCCGTCTAGTCAAGGCTATGGTTTTTCCTGTGGTCATGTATGGATGTGAGAGTTGGACTGT